>JAVSBS010025488.1:0-40301 GCA_033124195.1 Coracias cyanogaster | reverse complement strand
TTCCTGTGCAACCTGCTCTAGGTGGCCCTGCTCTGGCAGGGGTGTTGGATTAGGTGATCTCCAGAGGTCCCTTCCAATCCTACCATTCTGTCATTCTGTTATGCTGTTTGTAGGAACTTCTGAAACATGTAGATTCCTAGATAACTTTCACATTGTCTTAAAAATCTGATAATACAACCACAAAATTAACCACAGCCTCTTCTATCACCATGTATCAGCACCAATTTCTCATATTGACCAGGTCATTATCCAGCTTTTGATCTGAAGGAAGGTGTTCTAACCTTTGTATATAAATACAATTGTCAAAGGTAACTCTTGAAACTACTACATTTAGTGTTTAGAGAAATTTTGCTCTTAAATCCTGAAATAACAAATACTGTATAAATCTAAATGTATCAATAAGATTTGAAATCCCACAGACTTCAAAGGTGTTACAAAACCCCCACACTTTTCTGTAAGTAACAGAATTAATTATGTGTGGTTTCCTAAAGTCTTGGGGTTGACAGATTTTGTTGTTTAAGAAAACAATTTCCAACCAAAGCCATTCTCAACACAGGGCTTACAAGGAATCTACATCAACAGATGCTTGGCATCTCATAATACCTACTTCTCTACTGACACATTTTTTAGAATCTTCCTTCTCTACCTGGCTATTTTCACAAGCCTTGTATGCATATGTAAATTTTTTTTTTTTTTTTGAGACATCTACTGCCTACTTCTGCTCTAATTATTCAATGGGTTCAGTAATTTTTGAAAGTGTATAATTGGAAACTCAAGAGGAACAGATTTGCCTGTTCATATTCACACACACAGAATGTTTAATAACTTAAAGTCACATATCCATGGAAAAATTAACTAAAAAAGCAGCAAAGAATGAAACAATTCAAAACTTCTACCTAGTTGTTCATTATAGCGTAGTAGGGAAAAATGGGTTTTACTGGGAGTCCAGAGCTCTGTCCTGTTTGAGACATTCATTACACATGTTATGATGTAGATTTTCACGTTTTGTAGAATTTCTCGAGCTAACTCAGTTACTGGTAGCAGCCTAATTACAGAAGTACGGAGTTCAGAGTTCACTCTCCATTAAATTACCCTTCTTTCTACAGTTGAATTAGCTCATTTAAATCTAACTCTGATAACATCACCATCAGTAGGAACTGAGACATCTCTTCAGCTGTTGATGAAAAAGCAGAGTACATCAGCCATGAAAGCATAAATGGAGTTTACATACCAAGCACATGAAAATAAAATCCCTGCCCTGCCAGCAAGTGGGCTGTGGGTGCACAAGAAGCTGGGAGGAGACAGCTGGGACAGGTGACCCCAACTGACAAAAGAGATATCCCAGACCATATGACATCATGCTCAGCAATAAAAGCTAGGGGAAAGAGGAGGGGGCCATTTGGAGTGATGACATCCATCCTCCCAAGTAAGCGCTACAAATTTTTGGGAACAGTTCAGACACTGAATGTCTGTTCAGATCAGATTCCAATTGTCTGTAATCTATACTGTGAAAGCTACTACTAGTCCTCTTTGCTATACTCAATAATGTCTTCTGTCACCAGTTGGTTTCAGTTTTTAACCCTGAACAGAATAGAATACAATATTATCTCAGATTTAGCAAGTAACGATTCAGGTTAAGCAATGACTTCCTAATGAAAACCCTAGTATGGATAGGTGGAGTCAGGATGCAAAAGTATGACAGCAATCTAAGAAATACCATTTTCAAAGACAGAACTCTTAAAAAAATGGCAACAGATGAAAAAAAACCCAAACAACTGGAAGTCCAGTAAATCAAAGCTCATTCCACTACAAATTAACTCTAGTTCCACTAAAAGAGACTACTTCACCATTTAATTTATACATAACAGATACACCGTCAGGCATCAATTAATATATTTAGAGAGCAACACCATATTACCTTAGCTAAATGATATCTGATTAACTTGGTGTTTTTCCATTGCGCTAAAACATGTTGGGATACACCAAAAACAACCTACACTTTTGGGGTCGATAATTTTGACTTAATTACGTAACAGCTAGCTTTGCTATCTGCCTACTGTGAACAGTCACTTACAAATTAGTTGCTATGAGAAATAGTATTTAATAATGTAGCAGAATGACTTAGGCAAAAATTTAAAAGCTGTATTTGATACGTGCAGTAGCACATGATAATAATATTGGCTGATTAAATCAGTCAGCTTGGTACAAAAAAGACTTGAATCACAGGATTTGACACCTCAGAGGAAGAAAAACATGTATTTTTTCATTTAGTGCATCTAACTACTGACGCATAATTTCTCTCAGGATATATTTTGAAGTTTTTGTCTAGCCAATTTTAAAAGTCTCCAACAATAATACTTTTATTGCTTTCCTACAAAGCTTAGTAAATCTTTTTAAGAGAAAGTTTACCTGAAGTGATGTTTATCTGAAATAATCTAAGAAATTCTTTGTGTTCCCATTTATAGTATACTATAGATAGTAACAGTCTCATCATATTGATCCCAGGTTTTGTCCTATACTTTCATATACATAAATACTGGTTGAGAAAAAAAAAAATATATGTATCAATGACACAGATTTCAGCTCCAAATTACTGATAAGGATGTTCAAATTGCCAGCAGATAGGCATCTGTCTTATAAATAAGCTCTACTCTCTTAGTTTGTGTCACCCCAAGGACAGCACAATTCAAAGACCTTAGATGAAAAAAAAATTACAACACCACAGTTTGGGTAGTGTTATTTAAAGGAAATAACATTCCCTTCCCCTTTCTGACTTTATCTCATGCTAAATCCACAAAAATGCCCATGTTCCGTGAATGACCAGGTTTGACAGTGTCATTAAAATACTATTTGGCACACAGTGATGAAAGAAAAATGAATGCACAGCACCCAAGTATCTTCATATGAGATTCAGACTCATCTCTTTCCTCCCTCAAGCAAGCGCGCACACACACACACACACACACAGTGACAGACTAGTAAAAAGTCACGGGAGTGGAGAACACTGCCATGTGGAATAAAAGATGCTTCAGAGCTCTCCCTCGGTACACAGTGTTTTACAAAGAGTTCAAGATTCACTGGATTAGAAAAAGATCTTAGGAGGAGCCATAATTACCTACACAGGAGGTCCAGACACTCAAGAGAGAAATCCCTGGCCTTCATCATAGCACCAAAACCTATTTCAGCAATAAAGCCAATGATTGCTTAACAAAGTGCATAGAACTGTCCTGGAAGAAGGGTTAGAGTCAACCACTCTCCTCTGTCCCGTGACTCACCTGAAGTCCATAATAGAGTCATAGCCCTGAGATCTTTTAAACGGCAGTCCTTTACAGGAAGGGAGCATTTACATCCTGCACAGAAATGGCTAAGATACTTTTCTGCAGTTAAGAACTGATGATTTTAAAATCATCATGTCAGATGGAGGGCAGCCTTGAAAATGAGTACGTGAATAACTACAGTAATTGTTAATGCTACTGAATAAAAGAGCAGCAATATTTTAAGTGGTTGTGACCATAAGCTGCAGATCTTGAGGGAATGCTGAATATACTTTGGTTATAAAGAGAATGGCAAAGCAGAATTGGCCACTTTGAAAGAGGAAAGTCCAGAAAATTAAGCTGAGCAATGGCAGCATTCTTCTGAAAACTGAACTAGTGCAAGACTGGGGTATGTATGAAGGAGAGCTGTGGGAAGTTTAGACTATATAATAACTGGGAGTTGTTAAGGAATATTAATAGCTTTTAAGTATACTCTTTGCCAATTTATTTTATTGTACTTATTTTCTGGAGTAAAAGAAACAAAAAACCTCCAGAAGATAGTTGCAACGTCCCTCTTCAGTGTCCAAGGAAATAGCACAGACACAGCAGGTCATCCTGCTTCCAATATTCAGAGAGAGCTGGCTCTATTTGTGGTCCTACAGAGGGAGAAAACTATTTCATTTTGATTTTGTATCCCCACCTCAGAAGGCAGCCATGTAATCTGAACAGAAAGCTAAGTTTGCACTTCACATTTCAAAATACATCTTAGGTGGCTCCTCCCAGGCTGTAAGCTTCTGTGAATCCACTCTTAAGTGCCTGACTTACTCCATAAACTGTACAATTTAGACATCTAACTCAGGTCTGTGGGTGCCACTCAAAGAACCAGCTAGAACTAAAGCACCCCCAAGCACCACAA
The DNA here is from genome assembly GCA_033124195.1 of Coracias cyanogaster. NCBI lineage: Eukaryota > Metazoa > Chordata > Aves > Coraciiformes > Coraciidae > Coracias > Coracias cyanogaster. Next base: position 36,131 of record JAVSBS010025488.1, on the reverse strand, counting down.
ATTACATTTCTCTGTGTATTAATTCCAAAGTCTTTACTACAGTTTATGCTGAAGTCTCACTCTAGCTAATGGCAAAAGGACAAGGCAACAGGCTCCCTTATTGAACATCAGTGAAAGAATTCGTAATTACATTCTCATCACCAGGAATCCTGCCCTCAGGTACGATTAATTAAGGCATTTGTGGAGAGGGTTTAGTAACAATACAGCAACATATGACCGGGTTTGGTCCAGCTGGATCTCAAACAGATAAAAGTGCAGGGCAGAAAGAAAACAAAAATTGCACAATCTAGGTTCAGTCTGCAAAGATGAGAATTATAAAAAGATTCAGCCTCTCTCTCACTAAAAACTTCTTGCTTATAATTGAGAAAAATCTAAACTAAAAGACAATAAATCTGAAACAAAATCAATATAACCTTATAGCATGATTTATAATGAGACACTTTCCAAGGGAAACTGGCATTTTAAAAGCCAGGCTGTTCTCTCTGATTAAAGATTTTCACCATGGAAATGTCTGGCTAAGAAGTGGCAGGTTTACAGGGCAAGCAGCAATCATTCATTAGGTCAAAGAAAAACTTAATCCAAAATTACTTTGTTAGACAGGTATATAGCCCATTTGAAACAAGTATTTTGGGCTTACTATCAAGGGAATTCTTGTCCACAAAACAGAACTAGTAATCTTACCTTAATGAAATACTTCCCTTACTACCCGTCTATAAACAGTTTCTCGAACACAAATGTCATTGTTGTAGTACAAATATTAACTACAGAATACTGCATTTGATTATTTGATTTATTATATGCATAAAAGGAGAAAAAACCTCAACGCATTTGAGCTAGGTAATTCCTGCAAAAATCTCAGCAAGATTTTAGTAGATTATTCAGAGGGTTAAGAGTCTATTTGGGGGTTTTTAGACTTTTTTCTCTTAAGGATAAAAACATCCCAAATATCCATTATGCTTAACAGGTGGCTCTTTATAGCAGAAATGCTAAAACAGAAGTAGCAACAGCTGTGAAGGAGGATAACAAACTCAAGAATATTAAGATGAAGCATCATTTGTTTTTATAAAGAGATGTTTATTTTGTGATAATGGATGCAATTAATAGCAGCATATGCTAGAGTGTTCATCAAATCAGTAATTAATGTAGCATTAATTTCAATGGTTTTTTAAATGCATTTGCAATGCTACACATATTCAGAAGTGCCATCAAACACAAACCCACTTGGTTAATAGATCAACAGCCTCAATCGCATTTTTCTGTAACATGAATGTTACAGGTACTTCAGCTAATGCCTGATTTTAATAGTAATAACTGAAGCAAGTACTTTGTGCTTCTAATTGAATAGTTTAGGCATTTAAAATGTTGATCATAGGGAGTGAGTAGTAATTATTTAAGAACAGCTGTGAACTGACATCATTAATGTTCACCTACTTTATGCTTGTAGCAATATGGTTGTTTTTAGCAAAATTTAAATTAAAGAAAACTAGATTTAAATCTGAAAGTAAAGATCATTGCATGAAAAATTATACTGTACTGAGCTATAAATGGCATGTCCCCACTGGAATAACTGGAGCCTTTAAAGTTTAACTCTACAGCTCTCAGGTAGTACAGTGAGAATAATTAAACTTGTAGCCCTCTAACAACCATTAAGACTCTGTCCTTATATAATGCACCCATTAAATGGTTCCAGTGGTCCTTCCAAATATTAATGAATTAACTGAAACACACTGTGAAGTAAAGTATGTCAGTAAGGACTTGTTCCCACTACACAGATGAGAAAACTCAGGCGCCAGTGCATTGCAGGGTGGTCTAAAAATTAGTCTTTTGATAAGTGGCTACAAAGCAGTGTAACTTCCACTGCTTTGACATTTACTGGGTGGGCCCGACATCAACTTGATATTCTGTGGAAGCTGAAATCAGATCCTGCTATAAACAAAGTTATTTATTGGGGAAAGTACTTGCAGTCAATCTGGACTAATGTTAGGGAACTACGTAATGTCAAGGAATTACCACCTTCTATGACAAAGTAACCCGCTTGGCTGTTGAAAGGCAAGCAGTAGATATAGTCTATCTGGACTTCTCCAAGGCTTTCAACATGGTCCCCCACAGTCTCCTCCTTGAAAAACTGACTCATTGCAACCTAGACAAATGGTCTGTGCAGTGGATGGAGAACTGGCTGACAGGCTGTACCCAGCGGGTGGTGGTAAATGGTTCATTCTCAAAACGGCAACCGGTCACAAGCACAGTCCCCCAGGGATCAATATTAGGTCCAATGCTGTTTATTATCTTCAGTGACTTGGATGCTGGAATTAAGAGCACCCTTATGAAATCTTCAGACAACACAAAAATGGGGTGGTTGACACTCCAGAGGGGAGAGCCATCCTCCAGGAAGGTTTGCACAGGCTGGAGGAGTGGGCTGGCAGAAATCTTACGAAGTTCAAAGTGGATAAGTGTAGGGTCTTGCACCTGAGAACACATAACCCAGGAATGCAGTTTAAACTGGGGTCCACCTGGCTGGAGAGCAGCCCTGTGGAGAGGGACCTGGGGGTCTTGGTGGACAGCAGGCTCAACATGAGCGATCAGTGCGCTGCAGCAGCGAAGAAGGCTGGCAGGATGCCGGATTGCATTAAGAGGGGCATCACCAGCCGAGATAAAGAAGTAATTCTCCCACTTTACTCGGCACTGGTCAGACCACACCTCAAGTACTATGTTCAGTTTTTGTCTCTGCTATACAAAAAAGCTGCAGACAAGCTGAAGAGTGTCCAGAGAAGGGCCACGAGGATGGTCAGGGGACTGGAAGACCTGCCATATGAAGAAAAGCTGAGAAAAATGGGTATGTTCAGCCTTGAAAAGAGAAGGCGTAGAGGAGACCTTATTGCAACATATCAGTACTTGAAGGGTGACTACCAAGAGGAAGAAGACTCTCGTTTTACAAGGAGTCACATGGAAAATACAGGGGGTAATGGCTGCAAGCTGCTCCTGTGGAAATTCTGATTGGAGTCTAGAAGGAAGTTTTTTACAATGAGAACAATTAAACATTGGAACAGTCTCCCAAGGGAAGTGGTGGATTCCCCTACATTAGATAGTTTCAAGACTCACCTTGACAGGGTGCTAGCCCATCTTACTTAAACTACACTTAAGGCTGGACTAGATGATCCTTGAGGTCCCTTCCACCATGGCATTCTCTGAATCTATAAAGCACATCAGTTCTTTCTTTTATGAGCAAAATACTTCTGTCACTCCTCTAGCCTGTCATACATACTCAACTGCAAACTCTGCACAAAAAATGATGAAAAATAACGCTTACTGCAAAACAGTCAAGCTGCAGACTATGAACTTAAATATCAACAACAGTCCAAAAGTTTTGAAATCCTTTTTATAGGTTAAATTCATCTCTGTGTGGTGTGGCTCTCTTCCTTATAGCCAGTTCCCTGCCTCCCCGAAGTCACAAATCTCCCTCTCTCTCCATCTTGCCACATGACTTGCTGCTATGAGCAGTAATAAGACTTCTGCCTGCAAACAGAAGCTAGAAGTAGCTGAAACACGCCCCGAAGAATGAGAAGAAATCCCCTTTCTTGAATACACCCCCAAAATTATTAAACAGGGCATACTGCTTAGACTGCCTACAAGGCACCTAAATGTTTGAGAGGTGTTTGGCAGAAAGGACAGGTTAGTCTACAAACATAGTGGAGTCCATGCTGTCCAGGAGGGGTAGCTAGAACCAGCAGTTTCATTCTTTTGAGAAGCCCACTATTTGTTCAATCAGCTTAGGTTTTTCATCAAATCCAGGTTAATAGTTAATATATCCAAAATGTTGTTGGGTTTTTTCCCCCACAGAAATTGTTTCCATTTTGCCCACATCTTATCTCACTAGATCTAGCAAGCAGATGTTAACTCAAAAGCAGAACCAGCAATTAAACTCATGTCTCCTCACTGTCAGGCCTATATCCAAGTTCACAGATCATACTTTTTCCTTCTCTGAGGTTTATGGGCTGCAGATTTTAGTAAGTTTCTGAAACACTCTCAACAGAAAGTGCCCATTCATACTTGAGGAAGGTCACACCCTGGACACAGAGTGCATAAGCAAAACCAACTGCAGTGAAATCCTGTCTACCAGAAGATACCCCGAGCTCATTTTCTCTGTAGTGCAATCAGGCTAGTATTTAAGCAGAGAATGTTTAATGCCTACTACAGCAGAAGACCACAGCACATCCTTAACGTGGCAGTACAGGTGCAGCTCATCTTCAGAGCTTCCACATGTAGGCATCAAGCCACGCAGTTTTCACCACTGTGAGAAGTAGGTAGAGTAGGAAAAGAGAAGCTTGAGTTGCTCTGTGACCAGCTGATAGGGTTGAGGTAGCTCATGAATCCCAGATTATTTCATTCTAAGAAGCATCTCTTGCCTAAGACTGCAGCTGGGGAACCATTTTCTCAGGCAGAGCTGTAATAACTCACACTAAATGCTTCCTTACTCCCAGGGAGGCAACAGAGACAGAGAATGATGCTTTTTTCCCCAGCAAGACATTTTTATCATGGAAAAGATCTTTCCTTAAATTTCTTGAAGATTATGAAGGTTTCTGATTCAGAAACTTCAACAACTCAGGAATTTAAATTGGGAGAAATGAATAAATTCCTTTCATGTCTGACACAAACTATATTTCTACTCTGGATTTTTTTTTTTCTTTCTTTCTTTTCAGTGAGGAAGAGAGCAGTAATTTATTAAATTTCAGGTTATCTTGCATGAATTAAAGTAAAAGAAAATCCCAGCTATATAGCTACATAGCTACTACCAGAAGCTTCTAATTCAGAAATCATTCAGATGGCCAGCAGACATAGTATGAATAGTATCCTGACAGTTCTTTGCTTTCATGGCAATTCTGCATACTTGAGCTTTTAGACACATGGGCAGGATTGCATATGATTAAGATCCTAAGCCAATAAATACAATTTGACCCCTAAACTCAGCAATAAACCAGACTGGCTTTGTTAGCATTAAGACAAAGTAAGTTGTTCAATACAGTCAGTTAAGGAAAGAATCACACTCCAACGTGAAAGAATGATTTTCAAATTGTGTTCATTTCTTTAGGGTTCATTTCTTTGTGGTTTTGACTGCATACTTTTCCAACTGTGTAGGGTATTGTACAATATCCTACAGCATAAAATACGTGTTGCCAATTACAATTCATGCAATGTTTGAATGAGAGATACATTAGGCATGGACTTACCTGTATAAATATTTTAGATTTTCAAGCTCTCTTGCAAACAAAACGCCAATGAAATTGTAACTGTTGTTGAATTTCCCAAATTACAGCATTAGATAAGAGATAATGTCCATTCTATGGTTTCTTATGGAAAACTGTCATTATTAGTCGTTATAATTACTATGGTTCCCTTTTGATATGAAGTTCACTTAAACATTTATGTATGCTTGAACAGAAATTGCAGAAACACTTGTACTCATATTTATTCGCAGGAAGCAACTAGACATTTCAGGGATACTGTTGTGAGGCCTGGTGACAGTGGTCTGCAAGAAATCTGCAAATTGGGGTAGGGCAGGCCTCTAATAAAGGAACAGTTAACAAGTTCTGGCACTTCCTTCAGATATTTGCTTAGGAGTTTGAAAGGCAGGGCCTGAGCTCCTGAGAGGGGCATGTGTGAAAGCACGATCCTCTGTGCCCCTGTGCCATCATGCTCTCCTTAGCACCTTGTGTCGCTAGTTGAGCTCTGCAGCAGATGCCAGGAGATATACCCTGCAGCTGTGCAGCACTGATGACTACTGCAGCCACAAATAGGCCATACTCAGACAACTCAACAATATGTCTTATATTATAAAGTATGTGTGTGAGCACAGAAGGAGAGATAGAGTTTAATAAATCCTCAGATTATTATCTGAAATTACTTCCTATTTAATGTAACGCGGTCCTTTCCAAAAGCAATCTTGTATGAAAACTCAGAAGGGCTGCTTGGTTAGCTCTGACATCTCCCTGGAACATGCTCAATGGTACAGTCATCTTTCAGATAGACCCTAAAAGCTTCTTGATAGTTCAACAAGACTCACCCAGAGTTGAGATAAAACCCAGGTAAGATAGTTCCCCATGCTCAAGAAAAAGCCCATGAGACAGCCTCTGCCATCCACCGTACTTCTGCAGGTGTTGACAAGCCCATTGGCAAGCACGGGTGTTACTGGGAGCTGGTTTTGAAGAGGATCTTTCTTCTGACATACTGCTGTAACTAACACATTGAACAATCATCTGCAAATCTCAAGTGGATTTCAGGTCAAAGGGAAGTCATCTCCAGAACCTTCTGATGGCCAAGACCGTATTTCAACTATAAGGAGAAAGACATACACTTGGAATCTATTGAACCCTGAAGTGTAAGCAACTATTCCTGTTACACAAAAGCCTTTGTGACTGAGTCACCTCAGAACCTTAGTCTTGCCATTGCATGAATAATTCTGATCATCAAGCAGGGGACATCACCAGTGAGAGACTTTAAGATAAGGACAAGTGGATAGGTGAGTAAGAGTGTCCAACTTGGAGAGATCTCCGATTTTCAGTGCAGGAATAAGGCAATTGTTGGCTTCTGTAAGGGACAGTCTTTTTCAGAGGAAGAATTCAGTGTGGGAGTCCTCTCTTGTGTTCTAAAGATTTTTTAAAAAGATATATAGAAAGTGTGTGAAGGAAATTATTCATAGGGGGTTTCTTCCATGATTTACGCATAATAAAAGCTACAAAGTATTTTGGCTTTTGGTGCATGTCTCTCAGTATCTGCCACTAAACTGTCCCAAAAATTAGTATTTAACAATCAAATCACCACAGACTATGCAAATTCTACACACTGATGTTGCTCCTACATGGCTCTCTAACTTTATATGTACTGAGAATTTTATTCAGCATGTCTTCTAAAATGTGAGGTGAACCATGAATTGTACCTCTCTTTGAACAAAGCTCTTCTTCATCTATATCATCCTGTCAATCATCCTCTCTTTAAATGGAAACCTGCTTTTTGGTGGATAAAAACAACTCTGCAAACAGAACTGCACACATTAAGTATTCAAACTAGTAGGTCTAGACACAAATCCATGCAGATGTGATTGAAAGATTAGGGTCATAAAACGTAACCACAGTACATTCCAGAATCTCCTTCTGTATGACAAAGTGGCTTCTTTTGTAATTATAGTTTCCTTGACTCAAAACAGGTTTTGCTGAAAGCTATTAGTTGAAAGCCTTTATAAAATACAAACAAAAAAAAAAGCTATATCCTATTACTGTGAGCTATTTATTGGAAATTACATCATTCAGGTATAAAGTTGACCTTTTGTTAATGATTTTATAGACAAGATACTCAACAATATAGGAATTTTTTTATTTCCTAGTGATGGCATTTCAGTTTAACACATGGGATCTAGTCTAAAATGTTTCTTTGCCTTGCATTTCTTCATTCTGTTATGTTCTGATAATATATATAAAAGACTGGGCTAGCATTTGTCTCTAAATGCCCCAGAAGCAGTGAGACAGTGGTCTACATAAGTGAGAATCTTGTGCCATTTAGATACTTGCATCACCCTACATCAAAGAAAATTTTTAGATTTCCCAGCATCTAAGTCTACCAGAAATGGCAGCATTAACCCTTTTCCTAGCATAAGCATGAATTCTTTTTTCTTTTCCACATCAAATCCTCAGCTTTCTAAGGAAACATATTATTATTTGTTAGTCGTTTGCCTTTGTTGTTAGCAATTTGCCAATTTTAACCGGAAGTAATTTTACTGCTTTTAAAAAGATGTTAACTGCCAGTTAGAGTGGATACCTTCTCTCCCTCTTAATGATGGTTTCAAATGAGGACACTCACTGGTCAGTCAATCAATGCAGCAGCTCGCTCGCAACATGCTAAAAAGCACAGGCATGTGAGCAGCTGCAGCACTTAACTCAGTTACTGCCACTGATAAGAATCAAACTGGACTTTTTGTTATTCACTATTCCAAAAGTAAACACCCTTTTTCAGCAACACTGATACCTAAGGCTTCCTCAGTAAACAGCTAGTATTTTATCATGGATCACTCTTCCTATTGTGATGTCACACATTACCACTTGCAGCAGTTTGCATCTCCATGGGAAAGGAGATGTGATTCGTTTCATGCCAGACAACAGTCTCCAGGATAACTAACTAATGAAGTCTCCTCATAATCCTGAAAGACAGCCAGCTAAACCTAAGACAGAAAGGTATTACTTTCCATATCCCACAGCTGCCAAACCATCTCTAATATGCACAGATGCATTTTCCACCTGAACATCAGGAAACACTTTTTTTACTATGCAGCTGACAGGTCGCCTAGAGAGTTGTGACATCTACCTCCTGGGGGATATTTAAAAGCTGTTCGGACATGGTCTTTGGCAACAGACTCTAAGTGGCCCTGCTTAAGCAGGAGGTTGGGCCAGATGGCCTCCAGAGATCCCTTCCGACCTCAACAATTCTGTATGATTCTGTGATTAGCAATCTTCATTCTTTCTAAACTCTTTTCATCAGATGAAAGTACTGCTCTCTATGTGGACTGCACAGTAGTCAGGAAACAGTCCATGAATGTGGCTCAAGGAGAATGTCCCAGATCAGCCAAGGCTTTTCTGTGGCTAAAACAAGGGCACTGAATTGAACCAAAAATTATGCAAATTACTGGACATACTTATTCTACAGTCGAGCCTCTTAAAGCCTGTACTGGATTTGAGTCTCCAGGAGCCTGTCTAGATAGTTAATCTAAAGCCAACAGAGAAACTCCATTTGACTTCAGGAAGCTTTGAAGCAGCTGATTGACTCAGGCACAAAGGCTTTCAAAAATCTGGGCATGAATTTGAGATTGCTTTGAAACTCCTGCAAACATTAAAATGATTCCGACAACTCAACTGGCTTTTGAAAAAAATAAGTCACCTACATGTACTATGCCTGTATTGCCAACACACACCGGTTTGGCTATGGTGAGAGGTTAAGGAAAAGGACATTTCTCCTAGATCTTCCTCTTTCTGAAAGGGAGTATTTTCCTGTTTCCCCACCCTCAAAGACCCACGCTCTTCTCTTACACCAGTTAGTCGATATTGTGCACAAGCACTTTGTTGCTTTGACTTTTTGCTTTGACAGCTACTTATTAGGCATTTCAAAGTTTGCCGTGAACTGCTGCTACTGATGCTGTGTTGTTGCTTTTTTCTTACCTTAAGCCTTGATGTTTCTCAGTTTGGCAGCAATTGCCACACATTATTTAAACTGAACTATTAATAGGTAATAATATTCATAAACTCTTGACTTTTTCTCCTCCTCTTTCCTTCTCCTCCAGGCTTAGCAAACAAAGCAAGGAGCAAGGAAAGAGAATAACTCGGTGAAGCAAGAAGCAATTTAACACACTTTCTGATTTTCCTTCCTCCTATATACACTGTACAAGCTCTGCTGCCCAAGGGTCCATTTCTTGGCCTGAAAGCAGCATCAAACAAAAACCATGATGGCCAGAAAATCACCTTTTTGTTAAATAGCACATCTAACAAAGGGAAAGTAAGGGAAAACCACTATTCAAAGGCATGGTCTCTTGACTAATCTACAGAAGCAACAGAGACCCTGAGTGAGTTTCTGGTTTAAAGAGGTTATTTTAGCAAAAAAATCTGAATCATCAACATGTTTTGCTTCTTTATCTGAATTTCGTCAAATAGCTCCAATGAAGAAAACAAAATTTAAGGCAACAAAATATTTTCTTGTGATGTTAAGTATTTTCCATGTTTCAGTTCGAACTATACTTTTAACATTTCTTTCAATTCATTAATCAAAAGAAAAAAAATCCCACAAGGAAATCTTTACTAGGAAAAAATGCCAGCTCTCACTGGGGGATGAAGATAACACTTCATTCAACAAAAAGCAATACTTCTGCGTCTTCTAAATTCATCAATAAACTGTTACCTTGCCCTTGGCTGTTCTCAGAGTGCCAGCAAACAAAATTCCTCATTATCAAATGAGAAGTAACTTTGGGAAAAAACATGTGCAATGAGCCGGTTTTATAAAAAATGTAGAGTAATTAGTTGTTCACTCTACTTGTCAGTTTGTAGTCAACCAGCCAGCAGAAATCTCTGAAGCAAGTATATTATATTTAAGGTTGTATATTTTTCCCATTAAGTTAAACTTAAATTTCACAAAAATATTTCCTCTTTTCATAGGTATGAGTGCAGCAGAGCGAAAACTCTATACTTGCTGCATTTCAAAGTAGGGATGTTTGGTTTTAATTGAATACATAAACTCAGGAATAAATAGGCATTTAGGAGATGTGAAAAAAAATATATTATTTTATACTAATACCACATTTATAAAAGTTACACAAGAAGTCTTTCTGCAATTCCCAGGTTGTTTATTCAAGAGTTTTTTATTGTCTTCAGTAATGCTTTTACAACTTGTTCATTTTTTCTGGCTACAGCTGTTCACTCGGCCTCTGTGCAGAATTACACAGACTGTTTAAACAGTCTAGACTTCACCTTTTTCTCTGTTGTGAGTTCATTTCAACCATGCTTTCTAAACAGTTCCAAGACCTTGAGTAGACTTTAGCAGTTACTGCTGCTTATCATCCTTAGAAAAGAATGCGAACCACAGTTCAAGATCCAAAATCACTGCGGCCATGAATATGCAATTCTGTCAGCAGCAGAACACTCAATTCTGACAGTGACAGAGAGATCACTTACGGCAAAAGAAAGCGCTGTGCCACTTTCTCAATCAAATTTAGTGAATGAAGTTCTGAAGCCAGAACTAATTTCCCTGACTTGGGCAACAACCAACTTCCTCAGTTTTGGAAAAATCCCATGGATTTTCTCCCTGGGTGCATCTTCTGGCATCCAAATACTTTTGTAATTCTGTTCTTAGGGCCAGAAAAAAAAAAAAAAAAGAAAAAAAAACCTTTTTATAGGGTTTTGCCTGGCTAAAGCCAAATAGCATATTGAGACCTTCTCCATACTAATGTTTCCTGGGATTTAATTCTCCAAAAGATTTTCTTTTTTTAAGATGCAAAGCTTAGCTAGTTACTGACTCAGACACGGAGCTCTAACAGTTTAGTTTCCGTGAAGTCCACACTTTATTTTGCCTATGATCACAAAAAGCAAAGACTGTTTTTGTCACAGCTCAATATCCTTGCAGTAAGTAAACTCCAATCTTTTAAAAATTTTTGTATCTCACAAAAATGTTGTTTGTTTACTGTTACAAAGTAGAGAAATTATTCAATGCAAGCAAATGACTGGCTGTTTTATTTAAGAGTTACAAGAGATAAAGTATTGTCAAAGTATGACAGCTGTATTCATAATTCATGCTTCTTTTTCCTTTCAAAAACACTGAGATGATCTCTGCAACACTGTATGAATCACGCTTTTGTTTCTTACCATGACTCAAGATAAGAGATGCTAAATTCAAACACTCTGTGGTGCAAGGTAGCAAACTACAGAGTTGTTCAAAATCAAATCCTTTCTGACCCTTTCCTTCACAACAGGTCTAATGAGGGAGACAATTTCTGTTTATCACTATGAAGTGATAGAAAATGCCGGACTTTTAGTACTAACAGCAATTCAGATACTGGCTATGAAAGTACACATGAGATGGTGCGGTATTCTACCTTTTTTTTTTTTTTTTCACCCAGCCTAGTGCAATGCTGACCTGGAAAACTTCTTTCAATTCTATATTTCTTTAAGAAGATATCTTAGCATCTCTAGACTGTGAGATGCTTGAAAATCAAATCAAGCTCCGTATTTTCACCTTTATATTACACCAACATGTAATCATCAACAGAAAGTCTTAAGATTTAGAAAGACTCTTAAAATTTGTTTTCACCCTTGAGTGGCAGGCATAGTTCACTCGGAAGCTACAACAGCTTAGAGAAACAACCATATTAATATGCTGTAACATTACCTGTGTCAGACACCGCACTGGAGGTGAATGTAATACCATTTCCACACAGGTGACAAACAATTAATGATCAGATAAACATTTTACAATTATTCTAATAGTTTTTTTCAGTATTTTGTTCAACTTCTTTGTGAAAATAGTTGAGAGATTATTTCAAGTGAAAGCAGAGTGCCACAGCAAAACAGCAAGAAGAGATATATTGATCAAAATTCCAACCACATTAGCAACAAAAAATGCACAAGATTATACCTAACCAAACAATTCTACCAAAATATCCCCTGGAAAAGGTTAACTTTCCAGTTAAACAGTAATACTTTCCATTTCAAGGAGCAATTCTAAATAGCTTTTAGAATTACTTATGAAAAGACTGTTTTAGGGAAATGGCTATTTATAGTAAATGCAGATAATCCACTCTGTCACATAATTTCTCAGTCAATCTCTGTAAAAATTCTTTATATCCATAACATGTTCTTAGCGCAAGGCTAAAATCCTTGCCTTCAATCCTGGTTTTATTCCTTTGGAGAAAAGTACCATTTTCATAGAGATTATTTCCTTTTCTGTCTCAGGAAAAATCATACTACGTCAAATTGGAACAAAAATCATTAAGTACCTGCACACATCAAAAGGGCTCTGTGCTATAGCTGAGTAGAGATAAAGGGTTTTTTCATCAAGATTGTGTTACAGAAAAGATGGTCCTTCAGATCAACAGAGAACCTGGAGAAAAAGAGACTGGCTCTTGGTTTCGTAATACTTCTGTTTCATCAAATATTAATCTTTCTTTAATACTGTTTCCTTCAGGTTAAGAGGTAAGAAGATGAAAAATTAAGGTAACTCAACTGTGGAGGGTTTTGGGTTTATTTATGCTGGGAACTGAATGCTTTACTAGTTTTCTTGGTTAACAATACTTACGCCAATGACTACTCACTAAGTTTATTCTGAACCGGTAGAGCAAGAAGGGGTAGTTTTCTACTAGTTTGGGCTGGCTTTCCTTTTTAACTTACTATTTCCTTTAGTAAGAAGGATTCATTCTATATCTCTAAAACCAGACTATAAACACTTCATATTCCAACCCTTTCCAGACCACCTGCATACTATTACAAAGATATAATGTGATTCTTAAGCAAAGGACAAAACTTCTTGGGCAATGTAAAAGTGGTACACTGCAGATACTCACAAAAGCATGCAATTATTTTCAGAAAGGTACTGTTATTTCTTCAGGCTGTATTTTTCAGGTAATTTTTGAACGGAAAGAACAAATACTATAATTCAGCAAGATTACTATGCTTCATCTAGACATAAAAGTACAACTAGCTTTCTTATTTTAGACATTCAACCTAATGGTTGCACTATCACAAAACTAAGTTATTCTTCTCCTTCAGAGTTCATATTTATTCATTCTATCTCTTGTCGAGTTTATTACATCACTGAAAGACCCATTTTATTATTCCAAACTGCTTACTGGTAGGTTCATCCCTTTTGTAGTAAGCTGATCCCAGCCACTAACTAAGCATCTACCCAGATACCTTCTCCCCTACTACAGCAGGACAGGGAAGAGAACAAGAAGAGTAAAAGTGAGAAAAACTTGTGGGTCTGGTTAAAGACAGTTTAGTAAGTGAGAGAGAGAGGAAAAAAAAAAAAATCACTAGTGATGCAAAGGCAATCACTCAGCACCTGCCACAAAAAAACTGATGCCAGTCTCTGAGCAATGCCTATACCCTCAGTTAAACTATACCCTCAGTTTTTATCACTGAGTATGATGTTATGTGGTATGGAATATACCTTTGGTTTGTTGGGGTCACCTGTCCTGGCTGTGTCCCCTCAACTTCTTGCCTGCCCCCAGCCTACTTGCTGTGGGGGCTAGAGTAAGAAACAGAAAGCCTTGATGCTGTATAAGCACTGTTGGGCAATAGCTAAAGCATTATTTTCTTATCAACACTATTTTAGTCATCAAACTAAAATACAGCACCATATGGTCTCCTATGAACAAAATTAACTCTGTTCCAGTCAGGCCCAGTAGCCCTTTGTAGGAGGGCAGAAAGAGACAGATAAGAGTACCACGTTAACTCTCTTTTAGAACTTTAAAATTATTAATGGCACAAAGTTAAGAACAAAGACAAATTCTGTCTGGGTTATTTTTACTTATGGAGGCTATCAGTACAAAGCTGTGAATCTGGGATGGTTATTACTTACACCTGCCCATGACAAAGGAAGGAGAAGACTGTTGCCAACTCTCAGTTTGAGAACGACAACTATTCATCTGAATCTTGGATAACAACTAATATATTTGCACTGCACAATACTTGCCATTTTATTTCACTCATCATGGTAGTAAAGAATTGCATTTTATTGCACTTCCTTTATCAAAACTGAATTACTCTCAACAATGGATTTCTGCCTACCTTATTTTCCCTGTTTTTAAGTGGCTCCACCATGGAGCTTCCATCAATTTCCTTCAGAAAAGGAAACGTTTTAGAGATACTTGAGTCACTAAAATTATTTTATCAGGGTTAATATAATGTTGAAAGTTAATTTCACAATATCTTGACTAATTTTATAGTTCTAATGTTATTTTCTCCAATTACAGTCATTCAGTTCCACATGTCACTGGCAGTTATTCTACCTAATTCTGTTTGTTCTTAAATAAAACAGAATATGTACTGCCTTTTCACCAATTCAGAGAGCTGATCAAGAGGCTTACAGAAATGCAGTATTACTGTTTTCCATAGACCAGGTCTCCTTCCACTTCTATGGGGGCTCCAGCAGTATACACTGTGTCAGTACAAGTAAAACCTATTTTCATTGCTGATTTCTTCCTTTTTTTTTCTTTAAAAAATTTTAATTAAAGCAAGAGATTAAAAGATTGTCATGCATTTCAGGAACTTGGCTGCAGATATACAGAACTTAAAGCCAGTCTTCTCCAGCATGAAATCCATGGCACTTTAAGCCATTCTTGCCTAGTCTATGCTCCTTTGTATAAAATGCTCTGGGGAATAACAATCTCCAACCTTATTCGCTTTATAACACAAACTGCCAGATGCCACTCGAGGATGCTACACTTAGCTTCTGCTATAAAGCTTTGCTTTGTGGAGATACTATTTCAAATGAGCTGTGATGTATTACATTCTTGAGGAGCAAAGGAACTTTGCCCATTTCTTTCTGTGACACAACAGCTTAAGTCACAGAAGAAACAGCAGAAGAGTCTTTAATGGATTCAAAGCTGTGTTTGTAACTTGGAAAACAACTGTCACTTTGTTGTTTTGGATGTCATCCAGGAATTGAAAGCTGAACACTAAAAGCACTGAAGAGTAAACTGTTGGCACAGGCCTTGGCAAGATGGGCTTCAACAAAGGCAAATTGTGACCAACTGATACAACCCAAAGTGTGAAAGATAAAGCTGTTCAACCGGCAATTAGAAGTTCATATGCTGCTCTAACATAGTAACTTTTTCTTCAGCATTTCTAAGACTATTTTGTGCTGCTAAAAATAAACAAGCTTTGAAATTTAATTTCTTGAACTAGGTATTTCCTTTATTTCCAAATTTTACATACTATATTTACAAATAGTTGGAACTAAGCAAACTGTTTTACAGTTTCCCTGCTGCTAGGAAACACAAATGTAAATACAAAACCAATATTTTAGCAATTACCTAGGGTAAACAAGTATACATTAGGAAAAATTAATTCTTTGAGCAGTACTATCCACCACCAAGAATAAAGGTGATAAAGCAAAAACCAAGATATTCTTATGAAGTTTATTTTTAACAAAAGCACTCACAAATCACTTCACAAAGTTGCCATTATGTTTTGTATTGAAATTAAGTCATACATGTAGATGTCAAATTTTTATCCTTACAATATCTGAAAAGATTTTATAGCAGCGAAATTATAGTGAGATATATTGCTCAATTTGTCCAGTTACTTGTTACTTTATACTAAGTACAGTAAATATAGAAAATACAGATATTAGTCAAGAATTTGAAATCAGGTTTCACTGGAGCTTTGACAATATACATCTCCACCTTAAATTAACTTCATGGTTTCGAATGATTAATTTAATTATTAAAAGGTGGCACTGTTCATTTTCTATGTATTAAAAGTCTAAAGCTCCTCCAAGTAAATACTGCAAGTTATTTATCAACACTAACAGGTGGAAATGTTTACGTTTTCAGTTGTGTTGCAAAAGTACCTAGGACACTTAGACTAGTCACATGCAAACACCCATGTTAAGATGTTGCTGCTTGTTCTTTGTCAGTTAAGTGAGACAGGCTTCTTTACAGAGTAACTCAGTGAAGTCTGAATTAGGCTCTCTGAGTCATCCTGATGTTAAGGACCATTTCCCTTTATTACATGATAAAACCTCATGTTGGTATCAACCTTTCAAGTCCACTTTGAGCAAGCTTACAGTGGTCTTGTTGAAACAGTATTCTCTATGCTAGTGAAGTAATCAGTTATACTGATATCCCACAGGAAAAAAAAAGTCAGGGTGTTTTTTCAACTAAATGAACCATCTGGGTTTTAAAAGCCTGTCTAGGGCTACAGAAGAGCTGTTATCTTGCTTATGTAAAAAGAAGAGATTAATCTCAAAATTTTGCATTACATTACTTAATATTGGCTTGATTGTACAATCCTACTTGTTAGCAGATTCATTTTAGTTTTTTACTATTTAGGATCATAATAAATGTTTTAAGTACCTATATGCCAGAGAGTGATGCTGAATCATACATTTACATGAAAGCTAACAGTGTTAAAAACAATGATTCAGTGATTAGGTCATCTCTGGGGACTGAAAAACACCAAGGTCTAGTTCCTGCTCAACTGATGATCTTTGTGCCCTTGCCTTCTTTGGTTGTAATTAGTAAGCTATTAGCTACAATACTTTTTAATAAGATGTATATTACAAAAGATCAGTTTTGAAAACGTTACATTTCTAAATACTGCACTGTGTGAAGGTTGTTGCTCTGGATGGTCATCATGGCATACAGAAAATTGTACAATTCCACAGATAGCTTCCTCCTCCAATCTTCCTACCAAACTGGGTAAGACTGACAACTCAGAAAAAAACAGCATCTGTGACTTTGGAGGCTGAGGAAGGTATCGGCTGGTGGTTTTAATTTTGAGTGTGCACGATTTATTTTTCTCTGAGAAATGAGATTACGTTTATTTGTCTTCAGCAGCGTAACTAAGAACAGCACAAGCATTAAGTAAACTCAAGCACCACACTGGTATTGCCAACTTGCCAAGGCCTAAACATGGGATGACAAGGGTTTGGGTCACAAATCCAAATAGCAGGACAAAAAAATATTCAAGTTTACTTTGCAAATGGTTTTTAAGTCCATAGGTCCTGTGAAAGTCTCTCTTCCACTTAATTTTTCCTGTTCAAACATGGGCATCTAGTGAGAGTTTAAATATGTAGGCTATATCCCTGCATATGGGCATAACAGCCTGTGCAGGTGTCCTACTAGACCCATGCAAATGTCTCATACACCTAGGTCCTATCAAAGCCATTGAAATTTTTTAGGCACCTGAATCTCTTTTAAACTATGGTAAATACAGTTATTGTAAGTCAAACCTGGCACTTAATTTTCTTCTAATATTAGGGATGTACTTAACACCAGAAGCACTGATCATCTTCTCCATTATGAAACCTGGCTGAAATAGGTCAAAAGATACACGGTACCAAAACATCCTCCTTGTGGTAATTCGCTCCCACTTATTCTTTCATGAAGACACAAGTTACACAACAGTATTCACCCCCCAAAACAAAGCAGTATATCCAGGCAGATTTCAGGAAAACAGAAGGATTCAAGAGTCTTACTATAGATTCCACATTTTTGTCGTCATACTACATGTAATACAACACGATCACTGCTATATTACAATTGAACTTCTGCACACTTTAACCGTAGCTTTAGTTCAGACAAGAAAATGCACTGTTTTAAATCCACACAGTCCAGAAATCATGCAAAATTATTAACAAAAAATTATGTCTTTTGGAACTGAAAAAAAATTCTGCCACAGGTTCTAGTATCTTCAGGATTTAGTCACAACATTAAGCTACTAAATAAAACAGGTCTCAAATTCACACAGTGATGATGAAACATTTGGAAGAATTTCTGGCCAAGCAAATTGATGGATGGTTTTAAAGGTGAGTAGAGGGTCTTCTTTTTATTATCAGGATTCCTCAGAATGTATTAGGGCATCATTAATGCTAATTATAATGCAAGCCATTAGGCAGATTTCTGCAACTTGACACACAACATGAAGAACACTTCCATCTCCATGGAAGGTAGATGAAAGAAGAATATTCTGCCCCAAATTAAGGTGTAGTTTTGGTATCAGCACAGACTCGCTTCACTGGCATAGTTCTGCCGTGCTCCTAGCTTGCTCTCACTTCACCCAGCATTTCTCTGGCAGGCTATTGCTCAAGGTTCCAAAACAGTCAGCAGCTAAGTTCCTCCCATCACTGTTCCTAACCCAAGCCCCAAAGATAACTCTCTCTAAATATCACTTCTGAAAAAAGAAGCATAACTGCATTTCTTAAGGGCTGTATCCCGATTCTTTGAAGCAACGTTCCTTTATAATTCAGGTTCAGTTGTCTCCCTTACATCAACTTCTGTGAAAAAGCTAATTAGCTTGAACAAAGGTGTCACTCTGGCCTGAGTGACAGTTTACTCCCTAACAGTACACAATTATGGTAATAATGTTAAATGGAAAAAGATCATTCACAAAACATTCATAAACTACCTACTGTCTGGGAACAAATATGGCCTCACTGGCAATAACCACATATTTCATATTAACTGCTCACATCTTAGATATAACACTAATGTTAACCAGGTTAATGCAATATAATGCCGTTGCCTTAACGGCCAAAGTACCAGAAGCTATGATTTTTGGCTAGTACATCATGACAATTTCAGAGAGAAACATTTCAAAGAAAATCTCAGGTGCTGCAGGGAACGCACTGTAGTTTATTACGTAATGCTCTTCTGCCAGAGGTTCTACTGAGCCAATATTCTCTGACGATGCTTAAGGAAACCACTTTTTTTTTTTTAATGCTGTATTTTGGGAAGGTTGGGGTTTTGTTGGTTTGGGCGTTTTGTCACATCTCCAAACACACAAAACGTCATCTTTACCTTCCCTCCTGTCTTTTCTTTGATTCAACTAGGATGCACAAAGAAAAAGGCAATGTTAATATAAAAAAATTTTTGTATGAATTTCCAGACAGAGGATATAGGAATAGTTTTAGTATGTTTGGATACAAGGAGGGGCTTCTAAGTCCATTAATCTGATCCATACCAAGACCTCTCCTTTTGTTAGATTATAAAGTTCTTTGGAAGATCTGTCTTGTCTTTTTGGCCTGCTGGAAACACGTGTAGTCACTACTAACATTCAGTGCCACACGGAGCAAAGCTGCTTTTCAAATGTAATTTTCTGTTATTGATTGACTTTCCGTTTCTATATAATCATCTGTATCTTTCCTGAAATAAGTATTTAAAGAAAAGAGAGCTCTGTTCAATTCATTTTCAGAAAACCAGGCATAACACTTACAATTTGCATTGTAATTACCTATGAAAAAGAAATGCAATTCATTCGGTTACCATAACTCATTTGTCAAATATAATTGAAATGACCTCAGGTGTCAGGTTAAAATAGCACAGTTGATGCAAGCGTAAACCAAAACTTTTGATAAAATGAAATATTCAGTAAATTCAAGTGCATAAGAAAGCACAGATAAATCTTACTACCAAGAAGCAAGATACAATGACACCAATTCTTTCCTACTCAGGAGCTAAGAATCATACGAACAAAATAACAATAATTCTGAAATTATTTGGTTGAAATAAGTCAGTTCTGAAAATAATCTCAAATCAAATTAAACTATGTTGTAACTTTGCTGGAATCACACCAGCAATGAATCTGACCCCACTTCTTTACAAAACAGTATGAAGAATGAGGTATATATATGGTTGCTAATACACAAAGTATTCTTAAAACAAAATATACATTCTCTCTTCAATGAAAAATTTACAATGGAACAGCGCTGTAAGACATTACCTATATCTTTTAAAAGAACAGATCTACTAAAATCACCAGATCTACTCATGTGAAAGGTATTTCATTGAATCATAGAACTATAGAATGCTTTAGGTTGGAAGAGACCATTAAAGGTTATCTAGTCCAACCCCACTGTGGTGAGCAGGGACACCTTCAGGGAGAGCAGGTCAGTCAGAGCCCTGTCCAACCTGACCTTGAATGTTTCCAGGGATGGGGCATCGACCACCTCTCTGGAAAGCCTGGTCCAGCGTTTCACCACCCTCACTGTAAAAAATTTCTTCCTTATATCTAGTCTAAGTATCCCCTCTTTTAGTTTAATACCATTACCTCTTACCCTATCACCACAGGCCCTACTAAAAAGTCTGTCCTCACCTTTCTGATAAGACCCCTTTAAGTATCAAAAGGCAGCAAGGTTTCCCTGGACCCTTCTCTTCTCCAGGCTAAACAACCCCATATCCCTCAGTTGTTCCTCAAAAGAAAGGTGTTCCAGTGTTGTGATCAGTTTTGTAGCCCTACTCTTAACCCACTCCAACAGGTCCATGTCTTTCCTGAGGGCTCAAGAGTTGGGTGCAGTACTCCAGGTGGGGTCAAAGAAGAGCAGAGTGGAAGGGAAAATTACCTCCCTCAACCTGCTGGCCACACTTCTTTTGATGCAGCCTGGGATATGGTTCACTTTCTGGGATACAAACACACATTGCCAGTTCACATCATTCTTAATCCATCAGTACCCCCAGGTAATTCTCCGCAGGCCTGCTCTCAGTCCCCTCATCCCCCAGCTGGTATTGATGCTAGGGGTTGCTTTAACCCAGGGGTCCTCAAACTTTTTAAACAGGGGGCTGGTTCACTGTCCCTCAGACACTGTCGGGGGCTGGACTATAGTTTGGAAAAAAACGGCAGGGGAGTTGCCCACCTCGCTGATGCCGCCGCCCCCCTCCCTAGCCCGGCCGCGCAGTCCAGAAAGGGCGGCCAGAAGGGACTAGTTTGAGGACCCCTGCTTTAACCTACGTGCAGGACCTTGCACTTGGCCTTGTCGAACCTCATGAGGTTCACACTGGCCAACTTCTCAAGCTTGTCCAGCTCCCTCTGAATGGCATCCTCAGACATGCTAACTGCACTACTTAGCCTGGTGTCATTTGCAAATTTCCTGAGAGTGCACTCAATCCCACTGTCCATGTCATTGATGATCCTGGTCTCAACACAGGCACCTGAGGGACACCACTTGCCACTAATCTTCATCTGGATATTGAGCCATTAACAACTACTTTCTGGATGCAAGCATCCTAAAAAGCAATTCAGTATAGCTGGTGAACTTACTGAATGGAGAGCAGTAATCTAAGAAGGCTCCAGGGAAACTAAGATTACACACGCTAAATGTTCTGAAATCCTAATAAAGAGTCCAAGTCTTCTGGAAAAGCAAGAGCACAGCCCAATGTCAAGTCACTCTGATAAGCCTCCACCGGCACTTAGGCCAAGTTCCATGGTATGATCTTCAAATCAGTAACAGGGCAATCAAAATGTTCCTTCTCAATTCTTGTAAACAAAGCGCTAGTTGTGACTGACAAGCACCAAAACATGCTTTACATTATACCAGAAGCCAGAGTTACAGTTCCGTTGGTGACTGGAGAACCAGAGGTGGCATGTCTCTTTGAGCAGTCCAAACCTTTAGTGAAACTCAGCGCCTGAAACACTCAAGATTGAAACATTTGTTCCCCCATAGGCCCACTTAGGAAAGGCCATGCCTGTTGTATCTGAGTTTAAGTGCCCAACAATGGTATGTTTTATGGGGCACGTTGCAGAGGATCAGTGCCATCTTTTGCCAAAATTTACTTGCATTTACAAAGGAAAGAATCCCATTGCTAATAAAAAAGGGGAAATTCTAAGCTGAGACACAACAGATTGCTAAAGACAAGCTTTAGAAATGCCATTTTTGGCTTCCTAGGAAAAGATTTTTTGTGATACTGGTGAGCCAGCATAGCAAACGCTTGAGAGGGTGTGGTTAGACCCTTTTAAACAGCTATCAACACATCTTAGAGATTTACAGACGGGATTGCTGGAATTTTATACAATGGGCTCAGAGAGAATATGTTAGTTTGAAAACCAATGAGACACAAAGAATAAAAATCCTGGTTAGATATCAATCTGAAACAAAAACTGTTTATGTGCAACTTCTCTATTACAAGCTGTTAAGAATGTGCCAAAGAAAACACACACACGAAGACAGTAATCCATAGGAAAGAGACTAAGTAGAGGGAGGAAACAGGGCCTTGGGGGCAGGCTGGGATTTTTTAGCTTCCCTCAGAAAATGATTTGTTCCGAAGCTGCCTGGTCCCCAGCAGCCTTTCATGGCACTCACAGCAGGTGCTGCATCTTAACTGTGCTAGCCTGTTTCATTTCTCTCCTTACTGTACTCACTTTCTGCTCTGTCATCAGTTCAATGTCATTCATTAACAAGAATACTCTCTCAACTGGCACTTAGTGCCTGGAAAATAAATGCCAATGCAAATCTGGAGAACACTCAGAGAGTGTGAAAACTAAAAAAGAATTTTTTATTAAGTGAAAATCTCTCCGTGTCCCTCCTGTACAAATGTCTTCTACTATACTGCCAGTCAGCCTTATAACTTCACTTTACCCCTACTAGAGAACCTAAACTTTTATGTATCATTTATAACACTTTCCCTAGCAATTAAAATAATTGAGATTTTTCTTATCTTCCCAAAATGGAATGTAAAAAGAAATGCCATTCTTCAGAACACAACCTTGCAAGAATTGTGGTCATTAACTCAGTCACAGTTCAGGAGCTGCTTCTCCTCTGTGGGCTGTGGAGCTTATTCCTAACATTGGTATTAACCCTAAAACATGGTAATGCTCCTAAAAGCTCCACATATTGAAAATAGCTAATTTCCAGAATGTAACTACCTTATTAATCAAAGAGATTTATAACAGAATGCTGGCAGGGTTTTTTCTCTTGCTAATGCATTGAAGTAAAACCATGCACTTACTATCTGGATCTCCAATAGATGGATTACAGCATGAAGCAAAGCTTCAGTCTATGTCTCAGAGACATACCGGCTAGACAGCTGAAGACAAATCAAGGCAACCAAGGAGAATGTGCACGGTGAAAAAAAAAAGGCATCCCTTCCGCATGTTCTACCTTCCAAGTCAGGCTTGATAATTCACTAACTGGATCTTGACAATGCTTAACTGTGAACTTTGCATGCCAGCAAACACAGGAAATCTGTAATTTTGTTAGATTACTAAGAAAAGGTAAAAGGATCTCTCTTCTCTTCCTCATGAGGATTCTGATTAGAAGGGGAAGGACTCTCTGCTGAACTTGAATTATCCTATTTGCCTTGAATCTTCCCAAGTATCTCTGCATTAAACAGGGGATTAAGTAGCAAATTCCACTTGCATACATAAAAGCCCACATAAATGACAGCTAAGTGATTAAATGTGCCAACGTAATTTGTGAAGAGTGCAGCAGAATGGCAGAGGCTCAGGTTGTGTAAGAAAATGTAGAAAAAAAATTATCAGAAGTTGTTTCCTGTTACTTCTTTCTAGAACATTTACTTACCAAATTAACAGCTGGCCAGTAGGACAATAGTCTATTCTGAATATGAAAGACAAATCTAGGCACAATTATACAACAAAGCTGGTAAAGAATCACTACAGAGACCATCCTCTTGGCAAGGAAAAGATACCAGCTGAACTCTTAAGGAAGATGTATTTGTTCTCATTTATCTAAAACAAGAGTAGCAAACAAAGTTCATGACATTAGTGCTCTCCGGAGTTTTCTGCTCTGTTCTGGCTCATCTCTTGCATTTATCACCCCAGCCTGGCCCACACAAAAGCTTTCTGTCATTCTTGCTGAGAAAACACGAGTACAAGTTTCATTACTATGTTTCCCCAAATGCTATCAGCAATCAGCCACGCTCCAAATAGGAAATGGGTAGCAGGTCAAACACCTATTGGTTCTTTTCACAGTGAAGCGGTCTCCCCTTCCACAAGAAGTTTGTGTGATTCAGTAAACAACATGTATTATTTACTGTCAGAATTTACAATAATGGCAGATGAATAATATAAACAGTTACAGTGTAGAATTTGTTAGTTACAGTTGATAGAATGTGTTGAGTTTGTGATGAAGCTGTGTCTCAACCTACACAAAAAAAATTACTACTGGCATTTATAGTATAATTTTTTAATGTATATGGTTGACTACAGAGGGAAAACTCTGTCTTCTGATCTTAATAGAGATTATATAGTTAAAGGAAACCAAGTCAGTTTAAAGACTGACATTTCCAGTTGTGCCTCTAGGCTGCTGGGAAGGACATCCCCTTTCCCATGTGTGGCCGGTGCAGCCTCCCCAGCAGACAAAGCAGGACAAAACCAGGGCATGCCAGGGCAGTTTGCAGGCTCAGACCTTAAACTGCACCTCAGGGTGATTAACTGGCACCTCAGGGTCTAGACCCTTAGCCTGTTTTTTCTGGGCTTACCCCCTCAACCAGTTAGAATGGCCACAGTGCACCCTGGACTGGTGTGTAAATGAAGCCCTGCCTAAGAACCAGTAGAGCAGTGGGCCTGGCAGTCAGACCCTCCCTTTGGATATGCTGTCCAAGGATACTTCCATGGATTGAATGAGCCTCACCCCTCCTTTGGCTAGTGATACCTTGGGCACTCTTGTGTGGGAGGTTTGCCTGTATGAGTGAGTGCATATCCATTTTGGTTCATCTTTCCTTGAGGTCTAGGAGTTAGTTGTGTTGTAATTATCATCCCAACAGAAAACCAAACTTGTATTTTGTCAGGAGTGCTGGGCAACTTTAGTTGCAATAACCCCCATTTTGATAGCTGCTACTGCCTGTTTGGTGGGTGACACCATGACACAGTTTCCTCATTTGTGAAATAAGGATAATAATAACGAAACTCTTTTACAAACCTGGAAACCTATGGTTAAAAAGTGATATAAAATAACGATTCTTTACTTCTTTGCACCTTTCCTCCTGAACTATAACCCTAATTCAGTTGACAATGTGTCTCATGTGCCTAAATTAAAAGCTACAGGAACTACAAGGATGCTATACAGGACTAAATTGGGACCTACTTCTCTCTATTTGCAACAAGTACAGGTTGAAATATAGAGTCAAGAAACCTTCACACTTTAGTTGTCCTCTGGATTCCCATGTTTGGCCTCTTTTTCAGTTTTTCCAGAAAATCATTAAAGCACAGAAGAAACTGTAAAGATCTGGATTTTACAGGTGCTTTAAAACGCAGGTAACTTCCCAGTCACTGAGATGTTTTTTACATTTTAAAATATCTCCACTTAGGAGTTTAGGAAAGTAACAACAAAACTACTTCCAGTTGTAATTAACAAATAGTAAGCAAGGAATCCTGATCCTTCCAAATGAAACTTGGATATTTCCAGAGTGCAGAAAAGTGACAGCTGAAGACATAAGAACGTATAAAAGGCTGTATAGGCTTGGACCAAACATTCACCTCCTCCAGTGTCTCATATCTAGCTGTGGTCAATAGCAGGTGCTTAAGGAAGAGAACAAAGACAGTCTACCATGCAGAAATATTTCCGCAATACAGCCACTGAGCCTCCAGACTCTTGGGGGAAGCGGGGTTTTTTGTCTCCATTACACATCATCCCACCTGAAAGACATGGCTATATATTAGTTACGGTGACAAAGAGAAAGACCTCAAAATTCCTCCTCTCTGAAATCCTTCTCTTACACTCCAGTAACCTTTTCCTTATTCATTTTCTGTTCAACATGCTCTCATATTATAGTATCATACTTCCTAACTTGTTTGACAACACAAAGCTATTCAACACAACAATGAAAGTCTCTCATGTCCACTCTATTTTGGACAAGGATGGGCGTGCTGGGCAACACCTGGTCACAAGGCACACAGCCTTTTCCACTTTCAGTCCTCCCCTAGCCTGGGATCTTGACAAAACAGTTGACAGATCATCTGTTTTCTTCCCTAACTCTGGCCAGGCTCCATATGAAAATAACATATTAACAAAATATCACAACACAACTTTAATGTTTCCTCCTCAGTTCATTTCCAGCTCCCTCCACTAGTCATCCTCAGCATTATATTGAATCTGGAGGACTGCCATTCTTGGCCTGTGCATGCTGCCAGCCATCTGAACCGCAAACATCAAATAAACACACAAAAGAGCTGCTTCTCTTGCCACTGTTACATGAGACAAATCTGTGCCCTGACATAAAAGCACTGAGATGTCTTGCACACAATACAGATCAGTGAGGACCATCTGGTTGACTTCATTTACAGCCAGACACCAAAATGAGGAAAATTGTCACACTACAAGAAAGGATTTTCCTTTTCTGGAATTACTGTAACATGCTGGTATGTATGCTGTGTCCATGGTTTACTTAATACCCAGCTGTAAACAATCAAAGGGAATAGACTGGGTTGTAAAGTTAGCAACAGACTGAATCTAAAGAGACAGAATTCCTCAGGGGAAAAGATTCTGCAGCACAATCTACAGAAATACAGATTCAGAATTTGAGAAAAATACATAAATTGATATTGTGTCACAGTCATGTTTTTTAGAAGGCCTCAGATGGCACTGATGATGATAGTGGGCTCATGGACAGTGACAATTCGGGACAGTCAGTATGTCAGGGCTTTCCCATTTGGAAGTCCTTTGCAATTCCAGTGCAACTGTGTTCTCACCCACCTGATCTGCAACAGCTTCAGGCTGTTTGCTAAAGGCAAACAATAATCTCCATTTAAAAATAATAATTATATGTCAACTACCCATCTGAAAAGTAATGTCAAAATACAACCAAGTTTAAAGAAATAATACTGTGACATGCTAGATATTTGATTCAGGGAGCAGATCCAGAACAGCTGGAGAAGAGGATAAGGCCCATACACCACGGCAGGTAGATCTGGAACAACATCGTTTCTCCTTTAAATGCCAATAGCAATTTGAATTCATTTTTGGCAAGTATTCCAAAGTTACAGGTATGCAACACCCATATGAATACTATTACTTACGAGTCAATTTTTTTTTTTTTTTTTTACTCTTCCATCAAGTATACACTGTCATAAAATTGCTGAACCTGGGACACAGCACAAACCCACTATTTTTCCTAAGATGAGGGCCCAAGCTGCTGCCCTCATTCGCAATACCACTCATTCTTCTGTATGTAAGAGGAACTGCAGAAATGAGTTTTGATTTTAATTTTTTACATGGTGACATAGTGCATAAGTGGGTATTTATTTCAATAATCTTATCCACTTAGTGTAATCCTAGGGGATTTACTTCATCCCTAATGTAGCCATCTGATATTAACATTCTGACTGTAGAGGAACTGCACCAGAAACTGGGCATATTACCTGCAACATGGCTACACAATTTAAATCACTGCAGAATGTATCCGTCACTTAAAGCTGTATTTTGTTTATAATAATACTATACAGAAATGTAAAACCTCCAGTCAGCAGGTGGTATTTTAAGATATCTATGTTGTACAGATATTTGCTGTACAGATGATAAAATATGCAAGTTTGTGTTGTACAATCTGATGACACAATGCATTTCACTAACTCACATCAGAGGTAGTCTGATTATATCTTTTCCCACATGAAAACACTAAAGCAGCACCAGAAACTGTGCTTCTTTTTGTGCCTAAGTGCACTCAATGGCTAAACCCATACACATGAATATACAAGTATGTCTCTATAGCATTATTTGTGCTCACTGAACATACTGAGACTGCCGAACTCTAATTAAATTTGTTTCCCCCCAAAAAAAAAAAATCCCTTTTTATCACCAGAATCTGCTCATTTCAATGTGCATTACTTAATACCTTACATTGTCCTCCCTACACGCTTCTGGTATCAATTTTCTTGTATCCTAGGAGAAGCTCCCTCAGAGAAGACACCCATCTTCATATGGGTGTGCACAGGATGATCACCAGAAGAGGTCTATATACGCTGTTAAGCTACACGAAACTTAAGATGATAGTGATATGGGTCATATATTCAGGGCCACCCCATGAAGTCTGTAATTGCCATCTAGCGCATAATATGAACATTAGTAGTTATTAGAATGCTTCAGAGGTCACTTCTAGTGTTTTATTTTGACAAACAAAATTAAAAATTGTTTTTAAATAAACCTGAAAAAGAGATCCAGCTACAGTAGCAGCACTTTTTGTCCTACTTTTGTTCCTTTAAATTACACAATTTATCCAAGTGTTTAGCTTTCTGCACAGGTCCTTTGACTTCAGTGGCAGTTGCAACAGCTTTTAGCTGCATATTTTTTTTCTTCAAAAATTCAAGGAATATATATGCAGTCTGCACCTACAGTGAGAATTGCAGTGAGAATTTTTTCAGTTTAGATCATTTAATCTTAGTTCTACTTTGTCATTAAAATATATATTACATACAAGTACAGGATTATCAATAGAGTTAACTTTGACATAGTCAACATTTTTTAAGATTGGTTTCCTAAGATCAAAGTCTTCTTTTCTCAAAATGCTGGATTGACACCACTGAGAGTTCTGGGGGTTTTCAGAGTGGGGAACATCAAGACATTCACTCTGAATTTTCACAACAGCTTCATCAGCACAGACTTAAGCATCATTTTCAAAAAGCCATCATTGCTCATTTTTATAGGTAATAGTATGTCTGTAGTTACAGTGAGGTCTCTTAAAGGCTGCAAGGATGGGCAATTACATCTACATTACATAAAGTTAATTCAAAACACTTGTACACTATGTATTTATTAACTGCATGAATACAGCACCTAGGAAACAGACTCAATTGCACTAGATGCTACATAAACACAGGGGAAACAGCTTCAAAATAGTTTCATTAGCATGACACAATGTGCTGATTTTCATAAACAATCTCATATTTTGTCATTAAATATGCATTCAAGTGGCATTGTTCAGATAGATTATCTCAGAATCCAGTACTTGTGTGATTTAAATATGTATGTAGGACATGGTGCAAGAAATCAGAAAGAGCTATATATTTTGTGGACACCATGGAGGATAATTGATAGGATGCTGAAATATTTATTATTGAACATAATCATTGGCCCTAATGCATTGACTCTTAATTCAAGTTGTTTTGTTACACAATATTTCTGGGTGGTTATTCTTATCTGGAATGGTATGTAACTAAAACTTAAAGCACTTGGGTCTTCTGAAACTAATGAAAAAATGAGACAAATGTCCATCCAGATATATACATAACTGTCACTGCAGCTGCTTTCCTCCTCAAAATCTTGCCTATATTTTAGCAAGGCAACCCAACAGCGTGACATCCTGAGGAAGATCTGAAACGTTGTTAATACACAAACTTCACCATATCCCCCAGACTTACCTCTTTTTAAGCAGGAATTGCAAGACTCACCAGTTAACCATAAAATAAAAGGGGGTTGGTGCATATATAAGGGTAATATCCAAATGAAATAGTGACAGGAGTTTCAAAATTCCTTGGGCAACTAAAAAAACATAAACAACAACTACGGACATTTTGTCTCTGTCTAGTCATTAAAATTTAAAAGAGTGGGTTACAAACTTGTTTGCAAACTCAGTCTTGTGAGAAAAGCTATCTATTCTGCAAAACCAAGTCTCATATGAAAAAATGTCAGTCAAGCACAAAACACAGCAGAAGACCAGCTGAGATAAATTGCAGAGATCAATGACAAGTACAATCTGCATTGATCACATCTGGGAGTCAGTGTCATTCCCGTGGAAGCAACTGGTAAAATTCTCCATTTTGGTGCCAGTAAGCAGATTACTTAACAATCAGATATTACCTAATAGAGATGGATGTTTTGACAGTGATTTCATTTTTATGCCTTAAACTTTCCTGGTCTACTGAAGTTTTGGTTGTTTTAAAGGGCTAATACCAACTTTCAATTTCAAATTTTTACCCACCTTGAAGCTATTGGTTTCTACTGGGAAAGCTACATTCTTTCATGGTCTTGCAGTAACATAACTGTAAACATTTAAGTAAGTTTCCTACTAGTTTACATACATACAGAAGATATACCCTTAATATTCCCCCACTATCTTTCTGCAGTCTGACACATTAAACCTTCTGCACCCACTAACACATGCCTAGGGTAAATTGTGTTCAATGAAACAGAAGCAAAGTATTTTCTCAATCTCTGAGAGGTTGAAAAACAGCGGATCAAGCACTAGCTTTGCAATTCCATGTTCTGGCAGACAGAGGACACAGATCTCTCCAAAATACTGTAAAAGAGGCCTTTTTCTCCAAAAGATATCTGGCTGGATCAAACACAGGCTTTAGGTGCTTGAAAGCTGCTGGTGTTTTCTCCCTCATAGTGAGCTGCCTCTGGCACCTCACCTTTTAGAGGACTGAGTTCTGCCAGTTCTGTTTAACAAACAGGAGAGTTCTTTGTAACAAAGATCAAATAAGCATCTGGCTTTAGAAAAAAATAATCATCCCTGCCACCATCATCCAACTAATGAGTGTGCCTTTGCCAAGCTACACTTACAACATGAAGTACATGTCTACTAACAATGTTTTTCCTGGCTGAACTTCTCAAATCCTTCCACAGACCCTTCTAATGTTTTAACAAAGACAATGCTTCATGGGCAGCTCTCTTCCAAGTACTATTGCTCAGTTCTTTTCCTTTCTCCATCGGTTTAATGAACAGCATTAGCATAAGAGCAGCAATGCTCTACCAGGAAAATGATTTTAGGAATAGGTCTATTATCACACCTGTAGCTTTTTAATATGGAAAAAGAATAAAGCATTAGCACTGACCTTCAGCAAGTAGAGAGAGTGAGCAGCAGGTTAATGTAACTTTACATCTGATAGGTGTATATTTAGACATGTTAGGAATGAATACGAATCTAATGAAAGAGTAAGTGCCTGGGTGCACGAAAGGATTTCTATGTCTGAACTTGGCCTGAAGCATGGTCCCCAGGTACCCTACTCTTCATCAGAATTCCATATACAAGACAGTGTAAAACTATTCTCACTTTTTAAGTTTTTGACATGTTGTTTTCCTCAGGCAAAGTCCTCAGTCCGTATCTAGTTTTGTTTCTACTGAAGTGTACTGGAATTGATGTACCTTTCAGCAAATGTTTTACATCATTGAACTGAGCCTTATTGTCTAGAAGATCTCTTAAACTCTTCACTGAGCTAAAAGAATAGCATCGTATGCACTAAAGTTCACCAGGTTTTCTCCTTAAAAGTGACTGCTCTTTGCAGAACTGCAAGGCTACTTTATATACTGGGAGAAATAGTTGCCCGAGTGGCACGTCAAGGGCTGCCAACTTGGATTCCCCCCTTAGAAACTGCACTTATTTAAAAGTGAATATTGTCTTGTCAGTTTCTCTTATTTCTGCTGAGACGAAAAGCAAAGGTCCTTATTTAAGATGCATTTCTGCAAGGTGTGGGGCATCTTTTGAAAAAGTGCTGGGCAGCCACAATTCCTCAGGAAATTAATACAGTAAAACTTCTCTGAATACTGTCAAGGCATCATCTTTCTCAAGACTTCACTATGCAAATTCCCTATTAATTTTTAATACCAATGTGAATCAAAAAAAAAGTTTTACCCTCCACCACTGACACTGATGGAAATTTTTCTATTAGCTTTATGAGAAAGGCTATTAGGCCACAGAAAAGAAATTCCAGAGTTTGTGAGTTCTGTAAAGAAGTAGTTTATAGTTTTGAGAAGTAATTTGCATTATTCTTTAGTGAGGTCTAAATAAATTATCAGTGTGGAATGCCCCTTTCCATTTTCATATCTTTTTATGCTGCTACTGGTAAAAAAAACACTAATACACAGTAGCCAGCAATGATCTCTGATATGAGAGTAGAGATAAAGCACTCATGTTTTATGATCCTAAATATCTCAAAATCCCACAGAAGGTTTATCCAGGGAGATTTCCCTGCCTGTGAGGAATAGGACAGCGGTAAGAAGAGACCAGATCTCTACCAGCATGTTATTATCTCCTTTTTATCAACATCTGCAAAGCAAACTATAGGTTGTCCTGCAGCGAAACCCAAGGAGGCAGCACACTCAGGACAGATTACCCAGGCTGCTCAGCAGGATTCTTTCCTAAAGAATTTGCAAGTTTTCCAGCTAACAGTCTCACGACACAGGGCCTCCCCTGGGCATTTCTCCTACAATCCATGCTCTTTTTTCTAGATTTCAACATTTACTTGCTGGGTTTTAGCGCACCCTTAATTCAGGCTACAAAGCAAATACAATCTCTTGAATTCAAATGTGATAGGTATCACAGGAGCTAGAAAAGGGAAGATTTGCCGGTATTTTGTCAGAGGCTTGGTAAATTTATAGATTTATGCTTTAAAAACTCTTCATCCGGTAGCTGTGACACTGACACAAAAACTAATATAATCCGGATATAGTACTTAAACACCCTTCCACAAACAAGTGCGTCTCAAGATTATCCATTACAGACATTTTCCAGGCTTTGCAAACCATACTATAAAGCAGTAATGACAACACAACAGAGCCTCAGCCCAACAGAGCTTCAAATTTCATCTAGGGTCAGTTATGAAACCAAGCAACCAGATCACTGTGTATCAAGGTTGCCTGATAAAACTAGTTACAGGTATTTTGACAGCCCTTCATCTGAAAAGAGTGTTCAGCATAATTTAGTCTCACCAAACCCCTGAAATATATTATGTTCATTTTACACATGGGTAAACACAGGTGCATATAGCTAATGTGACAAAATCTCACAGAAAGTACACATGGAGCTGAACAGAGAAGCAAATGGTCCTGATCCCCAGCTCTGTTCTCCATCCCAGCTAAATCATCTTCCTACAAATTTTCAGTCAAGAGCTATATTAACACCAGGGAGTTAATACATATAAAAGTAATAGTCCTGAGAATTCCAGAGATATCAGTAAATAAATAACCTCATCTGAAGAGGATTTTAGTATCTTCTTCAATATGTAGTGATTACACTTTCTAAATAAATATAAGTGGAAGAATTATTTAGGAAAGGATTAACCTCCCAAATCTATGTAACTGAGAATCTGAATCATCCACCCTGGAAAGGGAGTTTTGACAGAGACCCAAGCTTCCATTACAAGAGGGTTTATGCAGATATTTTTGTACTGCTTTGCTCTTATCTCTCTGTGGCTGCTTCACGCAAGACAACATGCAGAAACACAGCTCAGCTTTCATTTTCCACCTCATCCCTTAATCCTCCTGAATTCTATTGTGCTTATCACTTCATCAGAAACCCAGAGAGGCTGACTGGGCCAGAGAAATTGTATTTACCATCTTGTTGAAAAAGCAGCACTCTGTACATGAATAATAAGTCAACAGGGAAGCTTTGTCAATTTTTCTGAAAATATGAAGTTTGTGAGCCATTTAATGTGATCTTAACAGACCAGCCCTTGCTTTCTGTTCAAAGCATGCACTGTGGCTTCAAGCCTTGAACTGCATTTTCCCTGTTCACAGAACATGCTGTTTCCTAAAGCTATGTGGCGTGAGACAGCAGTATTTCTTTCATTACTTCATGTTGCTGTATATTCAAAATAAACCTTGTGCTATGCACTAAGTGTAAGCAAAAACCTGCATGCTGGCTCCCACAATGACATTTTCCATACTGGTTAATGATTGAGTTTGTTCCTATAAAGGCCTTGCTATACTCAAATGGCAGTGAGCTGTGTGTTACCAGTGTGACGCCAAAACCACACCTAATTACTACACCCTGGTCAGTCATGGCAAAAACCACACAGCCCTTTCCTATGTACTAACAGCATAATTGACTGGTTCAACAGGCACAGAATTAGACTTTAGATGTTTCTATTAGTTAAAAACTGAAGTTTCTATTTTTCTGATTTTTTTTTTCCTTTCTCTTTTGTTCTGTAGGATGCTAGAGTGGTTAAGTTTGAAATACTTTCATAACAGTTCTTGTACCAAAAGCATTTTCTTTTTTTCAACCATTTTGGTCTCCCTTTTGTTTGCTGGACACTTCCATTTTTTCATGCTTTTCTTGGCTTCGTTTTAAAATGTCAGAAGAATAAAGACATTCTTACACATATTCTGAAATGTATCAGAAAGAAATGAAAGCTCCACTAATATCCATAGATACACATTAGGTTTTAGCACCAATTTGTTAGGAAGCTAGATTAAACAAGACCTTGGAAGTCCATCTCATCTCTTCACCTTCCACAGTAGTACAAATGGAGGACTCAGCTGGTAGATCTAATTTAGGATTAAAAATATCTAACTTTTCTGAATGACTAAAGCTATTTGTTATCTAGTATCTACCGGGATCGGAAGGGGGTGCAGGTTGGAAGTGGGGAAGTAAGAACTTTTAATATGAAATATGTGAACTTCTGTGAACTTGCACGAAGTTGCACATTTACATGGGTTAAATACCATCTAACACATACCAGGTAATTTGCTGCAGAATGATACGGTACATTCTAAGAATGATTAGCACACATTCACTGCTCAGCTATTATTTGATTATGAATAACCACAGCAATCAAATCCAAGCTAGTATGTGGTCTTCCTTCAGTGCAATTGCTTTATCATTTTTCATAGGGAATTTGTCCATTTGTATTAAGATTTTCTCCATAAGCAAATCTCTAGGCCAGTGTTTCCCAAACTGCTTGCTCCATGATTACCATTCCTGACATAACTCCTTTCCAGCTAACTCTGGAACTGGAAACCTATATTATTATTACACTGCTCCTGACGTTATTACCCCTAGTAATAAGGGAATGTTTCAGCACAGTGCCTTTCCAGAAATAACAGCTACACACTAATTTACACTATGTAGATATAATAGCTCAGTGAGAGCTACCTAAGGGATTTACAGTATAACATTTCACTTTGATTTAGAAATACATGTTCTTGTTCCTTCTTGGACCCACCCTGTAACCTCATACTCATTCCTCATAAAAGGCACCAAACAACTTTTGAAATTATCCCTTTTTCAGCCTGTGAGTCTGAATCAGCCAGTCTTTCCCTAAGCTCTCTTGCAGTCACTGCAGCATCATGTGCTGATGCTGCCGTCTGCAGCAGCTCTTCAGAGTACCCCATCCAAGCACTGCAGCACTTCCCCAGAATGCAAAAATACCAACACAGTTCTGCACAACTAGAAATACACTTCAAAAAAAAAAAGTGTGATGCATTTAGTGAGATGCAGAGTCCAAGCAGATTGATAGTAACAAAACAAGTTATCAGCTGCCGTGCTAAACTTGGAGATATCTTCTGTGTCTGGCTGAGAGGTCTAACAAATTTGCAGGAGACAAAAGAAATCTCCTGCACCTAGAAACATAACAAAAGGCTAGCAGAACTGACAGGGAACACATCTCTCCTTGGTCAGTACATCATCTGAGATTTATGTTTCACAACAGAAGCAAAATGTAATGAGAAGGTGCATAAAGCAGCTGACTATTGATCAGTAAGAGTGTTGAGTAGCTGCAACAGCATTCACTTTAAAGGAAAGATGGTGTGATGGTCTTCATGAAAAGACCCTTACAGCATGGAGTCTGGATTCAGAACTGAGTCTTTAGGTTATTTCAACCACCTACAAATTAGGCACTGCAGCCCTTAACTTTTGAGTCCTACAGCTTACAGAAGGAATGCAGAATCAAGAGGTAAGAAGTATCAGTTTGAACCTGTAAGTGAGCAAAGACCTTACATGAGAGTCTCCCCCTTTTAACTGGCATAGGTATTTGGCATGGATGTAGATAAGGTCAATCGTTACATCTGAAATTAAAAAAAAAAAAAAAAAAGAAACACCAAAGTCTGTCAAAATTAATTGTATCCACTTCATTTCAAGGAAGGATTTGGTTCTGGTAGATTTTTTGGCAACTGTAAATGAGGTCTCTCTAGTCCAGAGAAGCAGAAGATTGTGTAAAAGGATCCCTCTCTTCACTGTTTCCTAGTTGGACAGATCTATGTGCTTCCCACTGCCTAATTTAAATCCTGTTTATAGTTACACGCAGCACTTCAGAAAAGTTTAA
Organism: Coracias cyanogaster; assembly: GCA_033124195.1. NCBI lineage: Eukaryota > Metazoa > Chordata > Aves > Coraciiformes > Coraciidae > Coracias > Coracias cyanogaster. The sequence goes on along the minus strand of JAVSBS010025488.1, from coordinate 183 downwards.
CTTGGCATTTTTGCTTATTAGGGAGCCAAATACTCAAAAGTTAGGTGCTGTAGTGCTCAACTTTAACATACTCCATCTGCTTTACATATCTGGTTTTGCACATTCCACAACGAAAGACAAATCCCACATGTCCCTGAGATTTCTTAATCTTCAGCAGTAGTTTCCCCTAGAGAGTGCTTCTAA
>JAVSBS010025486.1:81693-133980 GCA_033124195.1 Coracias cyanogaster | reverse complement strand
AGAGAGATGCTAGGAGAAAGGTTGGACTTGATGACCCTGGAGGTCCTTTCCAACCATAATGATTCTGCGATTCTGTGATGGGGAAAAAATTATTTAACTATTTCCTGTGAGGGTACCAGTGCCCTGGACCAGGCTGTCCAGAGAAGATGGGGAGTCTCCTTCTCTGGAAACTTTCAAAATCCATTTGGATGTGATCCTGTGCAACCTGCTGTAGGTGAAGCTGCTTTGGCAGGAGGGTTGGACAAGACGATCTCCAGAGATCGCTTCCAGCCCCTACCATCCCGTGATTATATGATATGCATTTTGGCTACATCATGCTCTGTATATTTTGGAAATAGCAAACAGAAAAAGTGGTCTATTTTCTTAGAAAATGACACCTTTCTAGTAATAGTTTTTAAAAGTTTTAAAAATTAGATCCTTCTGAGGATTTTTAACTGATTAGTTGGTAATTTCCGTTAAGAAAAAAAGAAGTTATTTCTTCTGTTCTGGGTCCTTCTGGTTTATGTTTCTGAAGGTGTTCCTCCTGTTCTTCCCTCGTGTTAAGGAGCCTCGAGACTGTTTGGAGGTCAGCGACGGTTACGCTACTTTCCCCCTTCTTTTGTTGTTTCCTTTTGAAATACAACCCTTTAGATTCATTTATCTCTTTGGAAGCAGGTAAAAAGCAGGTCAAGAAAAACAATAAATGCGATGACTGGGAAAATCTCCAACAAACACACACAATAACTTTTCAACATGGTCAAACAATGCCATGACCAGAAGCTTTGTTATACGCAGAAGCGACAACTTTAAAACCAAGCTCAGGAGCAGAAACATTTCATTCCTCCCCCAGTCATTTCTCCACCCATGTTGCAAGTGTGTAATGGATGTCTTTTGGGCCAACAGGCCATGATCGAACGAAATACCTGTAAAATAAATTGAGTGAAAAGTTATAACTTGAGCTGAAGGGCTAGAGATCCCCAGAAAAGAGAAATAATATCCTGTGTGGGTAGAAAAAGCCAAGCAACACACATTCACCAAAAAATGGTGATGTTTTCCAGATGACCCAGACTGCATAAGGTTCTGTGCTGCAACAAAAATTAAGCCTTATGTCATAACTGGCAGATAAAGAACCTAACAGTCACCAGCAACCCGCTTGACACCATTCCGGCTCTTTCAGCCGTATTAATGGATTATAAAAATAATTTAAATGACATTCCCATTTAGTGGATGTAAGATATGTGAGATGCCATTGCGTTGCTTTATTGGAGTTTTGGGCATACCCTGTTCTGAATAAAGGAGGATGAGGAAGGAAGGAGAGAACTAATTAGACATAACAACAAAATAGTGATGAAATCTAAGATCACAACATTGGTGGAAGATACCTGATGGGATGAGGAATGAAGAAAACTGGATATTGGCAGGTGAATCCCTTGCTCATTTTTCTAGGTTAGCTGACCTACCAAGAGCTCCTTAGACCCAAATACAGTGTGGTCGATCCAGGCAAGCAAGTGTAAAAAACAGCGGATGAATAAAAGGTTGGGGCATGTGGAAATAGCAGTTCTCCCCTTCAGCATAGAGCAGATAAGGGATCTTCAAGGGACTGGGCAGAGGAGAGTGGGCAGGAGAGACTGCACCTGGGATTAATCACAGGAAAAGGCCAAATCCCTGACGCAACAAAGAAGCCAAAGATTTGCGGTATTTTTCCCTAGGGCAGAGCTGTGGAGAACCACTTGGCCAGCTATGGAGAGAGGAACAGAGGTCTGTGAAGCTCTGTATATTCCTGGAAAGAGCAATTCCCCAGTAACATCCCATCCTCCAGCTCATTCCTGGAGCTCATTTGGCAGTTTGCTACTCCAGGCGACCCTTCTTTTTGAACCCCCTTTTCCCACAATGTGGGCAAACCTGGTCTGATCTCAAGTCGTCTTCTTGAGAAGAACAAACATTGGCTTTTATTTCTGCTTCAAAGAAGCCTCTAGCCGGTTCTGAGGGACCACTTTTCTGGCTATTCCTTGGTATAGTTTGGAAACTGGAATGCTTTCTTCAGTCCTTTTGTAGTTTGATATATGACCCTGAGGCAACTTCTCCAGCAGTTAACTAGAACAAAAGTTGGCAAATAATGGCTACTGCGAACTTCCCCCAACATGTGTTTCTTTCCTTTTTTTTTTTTTTTTTTTTTGGTGTCTGTATGTGAACACTGGCACCTCCAGGAAAAAAGTTTTTTGCAAATCCTAAATTGTGAAACTCAACTTTCAACCTTCAGTCACTGGAAATGCCTGCAAGAAAAGGTGGCAATTTTGACTTCATTGCAAGAAGGAAGCACTTATGAAATAATTGCATTTCAACATGAAAATACTGGCTGTATCTCAGGGTGATGTTAAGATGAACATCAGAACAGATGCTCCAGGGAAGACAAAAAGCTCTCTCTACTCCGGAGTTGTCCCCTGCAGTAACGTGGTGGTGTGCTCCCCAGCCTCCCCAACCTGACCTTTATTTCCCGTAACTCTGCTCAAGTGATAACCACCGGTGGCAGTTGTAATGGATGGATCTGGTCATGATGGCTGCAGCCGGCTCAAAGTGGATTTGGAGGAGACAGATAACAACAGAATAGCCACGGGCTGATTTGAGCAGTGCACCCACCTAACCACAGTGTTGATCAATGCCTTACTGAAGCCCGATTTGGAAGAAACTAACTGTAGCTGGTATGTAAATATTACTATAAGTCAATTATCTTACTGCATAATTAGTGGACAGCCCAAAAGCCCTTTGAGCTCTCCTGTGGGGCTGTGGACTGCACAACAGGGTCTGCCCTTGAATAGGGACAACTCTCAAGGTTATTCCTCAAGGCTGAGAGAATCCTTATCACGTCAGATACTCATAAGTGAATTGGGAATAAGTGTGGTGAACTCTGAAATCTTAGCTAAGTGATAAGAAGGATTGGTTATGCACATATAATGCTTTAGACGTAAACCATTGACCAAGTTTGGGACTACGTGTGCATTCAGCTGCAGCAGGACTCCTCTCTGAAAAGGACTTGAACTGAAAAAGGGTTGGACCAGACGACCTTCGAAGGTCCCTTCCAACCCAACACATTCTATTCTTGCCCAGCCTCCAGCAAACTGCCCTCTGCATACTTCCCAAGCCAGAGATGAAGCTTCTTTGTTAGAAAGCCTTGGATGAAGTTTTTATTTCATGGCATTGTAGGTTTGCTGGAGGAATAACTGAACCTCCATGGTGCAAGCTGTCAGATGAAAGCAGTCATTCCCAAGTCATGACTTTTGGGTAAAGCATTGCCCATAAAACTTGGGAGCACTAGATAGCCTGCGAGTAGAAGAAATGGCAATGTTTAAACCCATAAGTAAAAGTGATGGGAATTTGTCACGAATGTTTGGGAGTTTGTCGCTAGCCATGGGTAGAGGAAGGATGGGTCCACAAAAATAGGTGATTCCAGTAGCTCTGTTGACTCTCAGGATCTACTAAAATGGCAAATATTTCTTTGGGAGGAAAAAGGATCTCTGACAATCCCCATAACCACTCCAAATTTGAAGAGTATGCAAAAGACATTAGTTACTAATTTTTAGGGGGTGACACCCAAAGCTATTTGAAACTTGTTTAGCTGATTAAAACCCAGTGATTTCAAATTTCTGATTTTGAGCAAACCTGTCCCACTTGTTTCAACTCTCTCAAAACACAACCTCTTCAACTGACTGAACAGTGGCACACTGTGTTCTGTTTGTACCCAGATATTTATATTCTACTAATGACAGACAAAAAAAATAAAAAGCCAGAGAAAAAGAGAGACAGCCTGGGTAGTCCAGTAACCTGCTGAAAAACGCCAGAAGCTTTGAATTTTTCACATGCCTGATGTTTGCCTTGACGTGGATTGGGCCCAATGTTGTTAATTTACAAGAACATTTTGTTTATTAGGGACGTGAAGCGATTTATAATAGGAAGTCGACTGACAGTGGCTGAGAAATTGCACAGCCCTGTGGATGATCTGCTTTCATAGCTCAAAAACCTGTGGAGGTGGGTTCAGCATGGAAATCCTTCAAGGAATTCCTTGGCCAAGATATAAATTTGACGCCTACTAATTTCCAGGACTCCATTTCTTCATGGCTCTCAACTGAGATCTGCAAGGATGGGTTTGTATCTTCATCTAGCCTTAAAATCTGTGGGCTGCTGAGCAAATGTCTGGAAGATCAGGTACTGTGGCAATGTTTCCTGACTGCTGCCTGTTACCTACTCAATAAAATGTCCTTGACCTGCAATAAGGTCCTGGGGAAAACAGGCGGATGCTCTGACTGTGTGTGTCTCTCTGTGTATCTCTGGTAGTGTGGGTCAGTCACCCAATTATGTCCGCAGTTCATACCAATAAGGCTAAGGGACAGGTCTACAGAAAATGTTATCAACGTATGCAACAGTATTTAAAGGCCCTACATAACCATACACCTTCTTCGGGGCTTTACGAAGATGTTATCAGAACATACCGGATGGTAAAAAATTGGTTCTATAATAGTTTCTTCATGTTGTCATCTATTTACATCCGGATTTGTGGATGTAAATTCAGTCACAGCCCGAGAAAACCATGGTAGGATGGATGCAGGGCACAGCTTAGAAGTCATAGATTTTGGTCAGTGTGTCTTACTGCCCTTATCCTCCACATGATGCCAAATAAAGGTTAGAATTAAAAGAACAGAAGGAATAAAAGCTCCTGATTCAGTCTGCCCTAGTTCCCTCTCCAAATCTGCCTGCAGGACTGATTCTCTGCTTCTTGCAGGCATTTTTTTACAGGAAATTCTACACTAGCTTGATGACATCAGTAATTATAAGCAAGTTCTGTATCCCACTTTCAAAGTCTGGATGCAATCAAATGCCACTCTAAGATAACCTGATAGCCTTTGGGCAATTAACCTTAAAGGATGTGTGAAGACTAAGATAGGAAGATGTACCTGATCATCTCCATTGGTATGGCTGGGACATGACAAGGAATTAATGCACCTTGTGATCCTAGGATGGGATCGGCAGCTGTTTGATACATTCAGAAGATATGTTTGACTGGTTGCATGAACTTCCAATCCTGTCCTTAAAATTCAACTTCTTTTTTGAAGATGATGATCTGTTTGAACCACATCCTAGAGCAAGGAAAGAAGTGGAGGGTGAATTGGAGCAACTTCCGTGGGCCATTCTTGGAATATGGAGGACCTGGAAAACAAGATGCTTATTGAGCCTGGAGTCAGAACAGAGGAAAAAAAGCAACTTAAGAATAAGCTAATTAATGCTGACCTCCCTGAGCCGATATTTGCATAGAAAGATATCCCCAGAGGCTGTGGAAACCAGCTGTAGAGTGTGGGACTACATTTTGAGGAAAAATAAGACCGATTACATCTTGACCTAATCAGTTAGCAAAATAGATATGGAGGTTGTCCAGGTTTATTGTTGCCTCCTCTCACCACACAGAATGAAATACCAGGAGCGTAGACCAGTGAAATGACAGCATGGATCCTTGTCCTTGGGGGAACCTGCAAGGAGGTGATGACCTGTTTGAAACATGGCGAGAAAAAAACCCCGCAGAGGTCAATATGCTCAGCCGGTGTGTGGTTTTACTCAGGGAAGATCCAAAACCATCCACAGACTCTGCTTATCTCATCCAGGCCGCTAAATGGGCAATACTAGAGGAATTTCAACCATTTTGAGATTAGTTCAGCAGTCTACCAGGAGGTATTGATTACAGTGAACTATGTCTCCTGACAAGCTTGCCCAGTGCCAAGTCAATCATGAATGAGTTTATGAAGCTGTCTGCTCCACTTAGGCTGCTCAAAATAGTCCTGCAGGGTTTCTCTGGAGGAAATGAAAGAGCAGGCCTGCTGTAATATCTAATGCATCTTCCTGACAGAGAAGAAAAAAAATGTAGCTGTGGATTTACCATGTGAATTATACCGAAACCAAGCACTGAATGTGAAGCTGCCCAGAAGAACCCAGCTAGAGAGGGCAGCCTAACCAAATCCATCCATGGACTGGGGAAGGAATCTGTCCTTCTTATGGAGAAGATATCCACAGCCCTCCTTTCTCAGTTGGATGGAATATTGATAGCTTGTAAGACTAAAATCAGATGTTTGTGGGAGTATCTGAGAGCTTCAGATCCCATCAAGGCTGGTGGTTCCTTCCACCATGAGCCTTCATGTCCTGGTGCCCTGCAGTGAAATATCACTGTGGGACAGCAGCAGACTCACCACCCACTAGGAAAAGATTTAAGAAACATAGGAGGAAACTCTCCTTCATTTACATGCTGATTTGCAGTCTCTTTGAGATTAGGATATTGTTTTGTGATGAGGATTGGTCCATTCTCCCTAAATGCAAACTCAATAGCAATAGTCTCTCTGTCCTCAGAAAAGTCCAAGCCAAACCAAAACAAAAACATCTTGGTTATATTATGGAAATGGTCTTTTATTATCTTTCCTATGACTGAGGACTTTTTACTTCTCCTCTCATTCATCACATCCCTTTGCCTTTGTTTTCTTGTAATATTTCAGAGCAGGAACAGGTAAATAGTCACCCTGTGTTTGAATAATCCCTTGACAGTTGTCATTCTGCCTCCGTTAAGAGAAAGGCATAAAATTCCCTGTAGATATTTCAGTCGGCCATAAAATTGCAATCAAATTCCTGAAGGCTGAAAGGAATTGAGTGTGAAGAGTGGAGATTTGTGAGTCATCATTTGATTGGAATATGTAAATAATAGTCCTATTTATACTCCCTAATGGTGAAAAACACCTAGGGGCAGAGGGCTCAGCAACATCCCCCAACAGCTGTCCATGGTGGCCAGGATTTGTGGCTGCCCCTCTCCAAAGTGGTGCATGACGCTTCCAGGATTTTCCTGCCTCACAAAAGCGTGGCAGTAGTAAAATTCAAAGATGAATTCCCAGGTAGATTTAGATTAGATGTAAGGAAGAAGTTCTTCACCAGGAGGGTGGTGGGACACTGGAACAGGTTGCCCAGGGAAGCTGTGCATGCTCTGTCACAGGAGGTGTTCAAGGCCAGGTTGGATGGGGCTTTGAGCAGCCTGGTCTAGTGGAAGGTGACTCTGTGCATGGCAGGGGGGTTGGAATGAGATGACTTTTAAGGTCCCTTCCAACCCAAACCATTCTGTGATTCTAGGATTCTATAAATTTAAATTTGGATAATAATTGTTTTGACTGCCTTGAGCTCCCTCTTGACATCCTATCCCATTTGCACAAGAAAGTGGCCTTTCAGGCAGATACCTTCAAAGTACCATCCTTCTGACAGCAGGTATGTTCATGTTTGAAAGCAAATATGCACATGACAGAGAAATTTGTCCATGCCTTTTTTGAGAAATTCGGTATTTGACGATTATAACTGTGGGGTGTCCCTCAGCTACGCTCAACATCATATACCAAGAAAAATAGTTGTTATATCCCTTCCTTTCTATAGCAATAGAATGAACACTACCTCCCCTTCCTTCCTTCCTTCAAATAACATTTCTCCCCATCAGAATATCTGTCTTCCTCATATAACGGTTAAATTAATACAAAAGGCACAATCTCTCTTTTAAACTGATCTCTTGTGACCATCTTCACAAACACCCCTGGCAGCTCTTTGAGTGTTTGGTTCTGGTTTTTTTTTGCCTTCCTTTCAGATCAGAGTGAGTTGTTTGCATTTTCATGATGAGAAGCTTCCTACAGTCTGTGAATCTGCAGCTGGTGGAATAACTGGACTCCATCATCTTGAGGGTCTTTTCAAACCCCTAATGATTCTGTAATTAATCATGTCCTACCTGGCTTTCCACATCTGCCTTTCTCTCACTTCTCTTCCCAGCCAAACCATTCTAGTCTGCCTACCTTCGAAGGCATAAAAAAATATGATACAGTTTATAGTGTACCTACCAAGGCTGCTAAGGTTTGCTTTATGGCTTCTGGTCTTACAAAATGGTCTCCAAGTTGCAATCAAATCCTTTAAATTCACATGATTGCTTGAAGAGACTGAGGGAAGTGAGAGATACTGGAAATATTTCAGCTGACAACAATTGCCAAATGGGCTTTTGCTCTTGCTTTATTGCAGAGCAATTATGAGAAGTGTAGTGGCTTTAAAACGTGATAAGAGTGTGACAATTTCTATACATGACTTGACTTGCAAGTGCAATCAAAAAGAGTCTCACCTCAGCGATTTCGTCTGTTCTGTCACTGAGCCCTTGCTCTGCCAACCAAGCAGCAAGAGCTCATCTTGCTTTTATTTGGTAAATATTAAACTAAACTGCTCAGATTCTTTATTTTCCCTATCACAGATTTGCAAACCCACAAGCCTCAGCCTGCCTGTGTTGCCTTCTGATTCTGTTTCTGTATTAGATGTACCTCCTTCCCCGTGACCAGGAGTGAGCTTCCCTCAGCTAGCTGCCATTCAGATGTTCCTGGTGTGTAAAGCACGTGCAAAACAGCATGGTCTGACACAGGGGACAACAACCTTGCCTGAGTAACATGCCAGCCTGTTTTTCTTTCATAAATTGATGAGATGAGATGAGATGAGATGAGATGAGATGAGATGAGGGAAAAAAAATTCAGCAGAGGCCAGTGAATGCAAAATGATAAAGATAAGGCTGGTCTACTGGTGGCTAGAACCTGTGTTTCTGCAAAGTGGTTGCCCACAGGAGCTGCTGCAGATATCTGTCCAGATGCTGTGACTCTCAGCCCAATATTACGTGTGCTGTAGGTGGCAGCTAGGCTTGAAGAAGCTCACCAGCAAATGGTCACTGTTCCCCAGCCAGATGATATTACCTTATTCATATGACGACTGCCTCTAGGGTGTGGACTCTAGAGGTAGATATGTCCTTTTCCATGGCTAGGCTTCTCCAGCAAGGGAACTATTTCCTTTTGTTCAAATCCAAGATTCCTTGGGGGAAAAAAAAAAAAAAAAAGAATAAGAAGCAGATAATTAATAAGGGTACCCAAATGTATGATCTAGTGCCTTGATCACCACACTGGGATGCAGATTTTTCCTGGCATGCATGAATTTGGTAAGTCACACCATCTTCCTGGTGTGGCAAAGATAAAGGTAAGGCATTACATTGAAAAGAGATTGCTTTCTGTGGTTCTCTCCAAGAATAAATGCTATATAATTCTCTGATGCAATTATTCTGTTATCCCGGGACATGAAGACTGAGTCTGAGTTGGTATGGAAAATCTTATCTTAGTATGAGAGTGGTTTTACTTCCTGGTTTTGTTTTCCCCATGGAGGAGAGCTGGGTCCGCTCATTAAGTTCCTGTACCATGGAATTTTACAGAAATTCTGTCAGTGGAGGTCCGATGTGTGGTCATGGGGTGGTGAATGGATATGAAAGTGCTGGAAGACCCACCACAGGAATAAAGACCTTGCAAATACGCTGAGATGAAAAATACCAGCTTCCTGCATCCAGGTTATCTCTGCTTTTTGAAATTTGGAAATGAAAAGACTGGCTTTTAATATCCAAATGCCAATCACACAAAGGCAGGGTCATCTAGCGAAATGGCAGAAGATAATTCCATTGGGCGTAAACTGGAACAGAAGGAGAGGATAAAATAATTGAAACCATAAATTGACAAACAAAACCAACCAGAAAGAAAAGCTCAGGCTTTTTTTTTTTTTTTCTGTTGAGAACAGTTGCAAGCTGCGCATTTTTCACATTTCTGTGGGTGTATTTGAGCAGCAGAGACTGAAAGGAGAATGTAGGTTGATTTTGGAGAAGCATTAGCATAGTGAATCAATAATTGAGGAATCTTTTATAATAGTAGTGAGTGCTTTTTCCATCCTTAGATTTCAAAAGTGCTTGATGCATGTAAGAAAAAAAACACATTTCGAGGAGCTCACAATGGGATTTTAAACTGTGGTGCCCTGGATCTATCACTTGATCTTGCAGTTCACATCCCTGTTGCATATCTCCATAAAATCCTTGGATAACTTCTGCTAATAAGAGAATATTCTTCCGTTATACTCCGCGGTTCTCTTTTTACCCCTGCAACGAGCATCAGGGAACCATGTTTCTTCTTGTTCTTAACTGGTTTTAACCACACTTCAAAGTCAGGTCAGGTACGGCCATCCTATTATCTTCCCCTGGTTCCAGAGTAATTGCATCTTATACTTCAATCTGTGTTTAACAGCATATCACAGATGAACTTGCAAATGTAAAACAGACCGTCCTTCTACTGTCGCAATTGTTCTTTTAACATTGATGGTTAGGGGCATTCAAGACACTAAATTGCCACGCAGATCCAATATAGATCTTGATGACAAAATACAGAAATTTAAAGCTACTCATTTCTCATAGCACTCAATCTCTGCACCACACACACACAAATTAAGCTGATGATGTCTAGAAACCACAGAAGATCCATAGAAGCTGCAGGAGCTAGTACCTACAGGAATATGGTGATGGACCATCCAAATAGCCTAAGATTATACTAGTCAGGCTGTAAGGGCAAAACAGTGTCAATTAATCACTTTACAGAGAAATAATGACACTAAAGAGATTTACAAAATGCTGTTAACATACTTTGTGGTGGAGACCACTTCCGTGCGGTTGGACCAGGTGATCCTTGAGATTCTTTCCAACCTGGTATTGTTGTGGAGTTTGTGGAGTCTCCTTCTCTGGAGACTTTCAAGACCCATCTGGATGCGTTCCTGTGTAACCTGCCCTAGATTCCATGGTCCTGCTTGTCAGGGGGCTTGGACTTGATCATCTCCAGAGGTCCCTTCCAACCCCTAACATTCAATGATTCTATGATACTTCATACATTTCATGCAGGAGGACCATAAAACTGTCTTACATTTTCCAGGAAGTCTTTTTTTGTAGCCCTGTTTGATGCTAGACTTTATTGTCTTGCATATTTTCCTTTATATTTACCTGATCTGCTTCTGTATAAGTCAGCACTCTTCATGGCAATTTTCTTGGGAGGGTGTTTCGCTCTGCATTACATTCTTTTTCTCCCTCTATACTTTCCTTAAAGAAGGAGATTTTGTGGCAATCCTCTATTTAGTACCATTCATTCTCCAAAAAAGCATGTTTTTTTTTTAAAAAAGCATACATCATAGATGTTGACAAGTAGGTTTCTCAGAGTCTGTCCTATACATGGCTGAACACAATTGGAACTCATCATACAATAGTATTTGTGTATTCTTACCTACATTGAAAAAAACTCCTTTTAGTATCAACAGAACCTCTTCATCAATTCTAACATCTTCTCTTACAATTTTTAAACTCGTTGAGATTAAGCAAGACACAAACGGAGCTTGAAGAGGCATCAGCACCATGGCAAACATAAACACTGGAAGTGCTTTGACACTTAGGTCTTAGGTTGGACATCAGGAGAAAAATTTTCACTGCAAGGGTGCTGGAACAGGCTGCCCAGGGCAGTGGTTGAATCACCATCCTTGGAGGTGTTTAAAAGCCATGTAGATGTGGTGCTGAGGGATGTGGTTAAGCAGCAGACTTGGCAGAGGTGGGTTATGGTTGGACTCGATGATCTTAATGGTCTTTTCCAACCTGAAGGATTCTATGATTCTATGGCGTATTGAGATCTCAGTGCTGTCTGCATCACGTCCATTGCCAGCAAACCCAGCCCAGACTACATGTTTATTCATGAGCTTTGTCTATCCACAGTTGGCTGCTGGTTAGGTAATACTATTTCTACTTTCCATTCTTTTCAAGAAAAATCATAGAAAAAGCAGTAGCATATCGAGACGAAGAAAGTAGGACCTGGAAATGGCTGAAACATCTCAGTTTCTGGACTTCAAAGGCTAGAACTTTGGTCTTTGGCACACTTCTAGACATCACTATTTTCACATCACCACAGTTAATCCAGCAGTAATCATCCTTTCCAGGAATAAGCACAGGTAAACAGGAAATACTTCTGCAGAGACATCAACCAAGCCAACTGTCCATTGGCAGAAACCTCCCAAATTCACTGAGGTGAAGACTTTCGCTAACATTTGAAGATACTTATTGCTCCCTCCAGTTTCAGACCTGAAGCAGACGAAAGCAAAGACAGAGTATGACATTGCCTTGACCCTGACAGGCCACTTCAGAAACGGCCCTTCCTTCACATTGACAGTCCTGATGCAGATCCCGCTGAAATCACTGGAGATCTTTCCATCCAATTAACTACACTTTGTGGCAGACTCAGAGGTCTTTGCTACAGACAGGTCAGCACTTGGCAGTAGTGTTAATATACCTGGGCCAACAGCCAAGGATTCCTGTTTTTGCTGATATTGTATTGAAACCTTTTCCCTGATGTAATAAACATTCCTTGCCTCGGTGATTTTCTAAGCCCCAGTACACGGGCTCACCATCTATAATAATGTACAGATGCTCCTCTATGTTACCATCTAAATTTACAGGTTCACCTGTATACCATGGCCTTCCCTGGATACGTGGATAGCATGGAAGTTCTTGTGCTTTTTAATGTGGTAGGAATTACGCCAGTAGGATTGGGAGGGTTGTCCATTCCAGTATCATCTTCCAAAATACCTATGTAGATTCAAATGGAGATGTGTGCCCATGCAGCTATTAGAAGATGCTGTTAGAAAGCTTTATTCTTCAATGGAGCTGCACAAACAGCTTCTGCCTGTTTATTTTCTCCTGTCCAGAAAGCGGAGGCTGGAGTCCTAGGTGACTGAAGTTCATTTCAAAATCTCTTTTCACCTCAGGCACACCTGGTATCATCATGTTGCTTGTTTCTCCTGACCAGGTGGTGTCCTCCAGGTGGTAGACCACAGCCAAAATACAAAGCTCATTAGTCTTGCTGAGATCTGATGTGATGGTAGGATCTGAGGGGGCTAGTATTGGATGTTGTAGAAGCTTTTCAGCACTTAAAAGGGGCTTATAAGAAGGATGGGGACAGACTTTTCAGCAGGGCCCATTGTAGCAGGTCAAGGGGTAATGATATTAAACAAAAAGAGTAGATTTAGGCTAGAGAGAAGGAAGAAATTTTTTACAATGAGGCTGGTAAAACACTGGCCCAGGTTTCCCAGAGAGGTGGTAGAAGCCCCATCCCTGGAAACATTCAAGATCAGGTTGGATGAGGTTCTGAGCAATCTGCTCTAGTGGAAGGTGTCCCTGTTCACTGCAAGGGGGTTGGACTAGATGACCTTCCAACTAGTCCCTTCCAACTCAAACTGTTCTATGATTCTATGTCCTTGGGACGTGTAAAGCAACCTTCTGCCCATATTGTTTTATGATGGTTTTCAAATATATTTGCTGTTTCTAAAACTCAGGATAAATATTGCCTCTAGGAAAATTCTCAGTACTCTTGGGACCTTGCTACACTGTTGAGATTTCTTGACCTCAGTGTAGTTCTACCCTTCTCTGCAATGGGGCAAGTGCACCTATAAAGAGAAGATCTAGATAAAACAATTGACTGACAAAAGAATCTTTGTTTGGAATTGGCATCAATGACTTAGCTGAGATTGGTTGTTTGCTGACATGTCCTCCTGTCTACCTGAGCAGTCATTTCCATTGACTCACCTTGGACTTTGGCAACTGAAGCACTCCTATATATTAAGTAGCAAGACTCTATGCAGCTATTTCTAAGTATGAGTTCAACTGAATGACCTTAATACAAAAGTGCCAACAAAAGCATAAAAAAGTTTAATTGAATTAAGTCTAAATAATATGATCTTGAAGTTTTAACACACGCTTATCTATTGACATTGTCTCGCAGTCAAAAGAACAAAGTCCTTGTTCTGCTCTTCTGCAGAGCAGGCAAATTTATAATATACAGCAGAAGGAATCTGAAAGGCAAAGTCTCCATATAAACTTTTAAACAATATTAGCAAGTGAACATCAAACATAGTGCTACTGAAGTGTGGAAACACTCAAATTACAGGGAGTTTGGTGTCCAGCAATGTAGTGCACAGGGCACATGTTCTTTATTTCACATATGAGAGGGTCAAACGCTGTAGTAATCCCCCATGCCTACATATTGTTGGTCTCAGCACAGGTCTGACATATTTAGGATTATCTTCCTTTACACGGGAGGGAGAAGTAGTTGGAAGGTGATTTGGGGTTTTTTCTTTGAAGGCTATGGGAAGCAGACAATAAGGACTTTGCTAAGCATCCCTTTGAATGTTGTAGCAACTCCAGACGTCCTCCTCATTCAGACAGGGTATTGCAAGTTGTATGTATGGCACAGCCTGCCAGAACCTTTAACTGTGCTCTTCAGCTACATGTATCTCATCTTTCTAGTCTTCTCCATGAGAGATATGCATCCCTTATTTTAGTGCTCTAAGATCATAAGCCTTTAGAGAAGCTGGATGAGGGCTGACAGTTCACTATCTCATCTGCTAGACCTAGATGAATAAACACAATGACTGGAAGCCAGATTCAAACTGAACAAAAGAAGCTGTTGTGGTTTAACCCCAGGAAGCAGCTCAGCTCCATACAGCCGCTCACTCACTCCCCTTTCAGGGGGATGGAGAAAAGAACCGTAAGTTTAAAAGTGTGAAAACTCTTGAGATAAAGACAGTTTAATAGGCAAAGCAAGAGCTGCTCATGCAAGCAAAGCAAAACAAGGAGTTCATTCACTACTTGCTATCATCAGGCAGGTGTTCAGCCATCTCCCAGAAAGCAGGGCTCCATCACATGCCATGGTTATTTGGGAAGACCAATGCCATCACTTTGAACATGAAGTCACAGAATGGTTTGGGTTGGAAGGGACCTTTCAAGGTCACCTCATCCAACCCCCCTGCAGGGAACAGGGACATCTGCAACTAGAGCAGGTTTCTCAGAGCCCTGACCAGCCTGACCTTCAATGTTTCCAGGGATGGCACATTGACTACTTCTCTGGGCAACCTGGGCCAGGTTCTCTCCTCCCTCAGCATAAAATCTTACTTCTCTCTAGTCTAAATCTCCCTCTTATAGTTTAAAACCATCACCCCTTGTCCTGTCATGGCAGGCCCTGCTAAAAAGATTGTCCCCATCTTTTTTATAAGCCTCCTCTAAGTATTGAAAGACTATGATAAGGTCTCCCTGAAGCATTCTCTTCTCCAGGCTGAACAACCCCAACTGTCTCAGCATGGCCTCATAAGAGAAGAGTTACAGTCCTAAAAAGATTGTCCCCATCTTTCTCATACACCTCTTTTAAGTATTGAAAGGCCACAAACAACATATCTTTCCTTCTTCCTTCTCCCATCTTTTATTGCTGAGCACGACCTCATATGGTATGCAATATTCTTGTGCACTCCCAGTACTCACTGGTGGAGTGGGCTGAGAAGCAGAAAAGGCCTTGACTCTCCATAAGCACTACTCAGCAATAATTAGAACATTGGTGAGTTATCAACACTGTTTTCACCACAAATCCAAAACATAACACCATGCAAGCTACTATGAAGAAAATTGACACCAGCCAAACCCAGTACAGCTGTAGATCTGAAGAGCTTCTTGAAGGCATATTTGGCTTACAAAATGGCAGTTGGGTTCAAGTCATCCTTTGAGGCTCCATGAACACTCAGAAAAGATTCCTGTTGCAGATTAATAAGAAGGTACTTAGGCTTAGGAACAGAAAATGGTTGGAAGATAGAAGAAAACTGAGGACATATAATCTCTGCCTGCTCTGTTCTTACTCTTTCCCAGATATCTAGATTTGGCTGATGTTGGAGACAGGCTACTTGTGCTTGGTTTGAACCAGTTCCTCTGTCCTTATGTTCTCATGACTCTATCCCAGGCTGGTAGAGACAGACCTATGTGAATACAGTTCCCCTGATGAGATAGTTGAAATTAATCCTTTTTTTATTATTATTTTCAGTAGCAATTGCTGGGAGCTGCTATTTGTTAATATGCATATTCCCCCATGTCATTGCTTCAGAGAGGAGGAAGATGGAAATCAAATAATAAAAGTTAACATGAAGGAATTATTACCGTCCTTATAAGGACTTGGGGGAAATTATTATGCAAACAGATGGTACTCAGAAAAAGTGTTAAAAATACTTCAGATTAGTTTGTCTGGATGATGGAATGAATTGATATTAAAAGAATAGAGAGCTATAATGATGTTAGAGAGAGACAAACCAATTTTTAAAAATTCCTCATGGAACTGCAACATTCCCAACTCCTCCTTTCTACTTTCTTTTTCATTTAAGATCTCAGGCTCCACTAATAATGGAAAAATTGCTGAAGTTTTATTAGACGATGGGGATCTCAGCTATCAGAACAAGGTCTTCTTACTGCCCACCTGTTATTTCAGCCCTTAGGGTTTGCACGGGTTTTGTCTTCTGTTCTTTTCTACAATCAGCTTTCCTTACCTGTTTTCTTGTACACGGCCAAAGTAGCATTGTGCTGATTCAGCCATCATCATTTTACACTGCCAGAAATTTCCTGATCACACAGACTGAACTCAGCAACATCCCCTCACAAGTCTTCTTGCAGACAGTCCTGCCATCGGTTCCTGTGGGCCCAGCTCCTCCACTGCCCACTGTGGTGCCACCATCGCCTGCTGGACACAGCAGACAGAGATGGCTCCTCAGTGGCCCTTCACATGGAAGGACACCACCCAGAGAGCTCAGCAAGATGAAACCAGCCCCAACAGGAAACTCATCCAACTGATCAGCTCCTGGTTAAAGTAGCCCTGGCCTTGCCCAATACCCCAAACATGACCACCTGGGTGAGGGCAGAGCCACAAAGACACAGGTGGGCCAGGTTCTGCCTCTAGAGCATGAAGCCAATAGGAAAACCAAAACATTCTGCTAGGTTGTGACTCATCCACAGGTCAACTCCAACTTGGGGCCCACAGCTCAGCCCCAGCACTTCAAGTAATCATCTCTAACAGCTTCTGGTAATACCAGGCTAAAATCATTTGCCATTTCATGGGTGCGATGTCAAATTGCAAAGGGTAATCCCTGGTTTCAGATGTAATCCTGGGCTCTCATCTCCCACTTCCTTTTTTCACCTCTTCAACAGGGAAAATGGAATGGAGGAGGGCAGAACTCTACTCCCACCACCGAGGTTGTACTAAAGATGGGATACTCAACAGGGCAATCATCTGGCCAGGGAGATTTCCCCTCATCCTAATCTTCTACTGGTATAAAATCTGAAGGAAAAATAAAGTAAAATCTGTTCCCACTCAGATTATAACAGGGTGAATCTCCAGTAGATATGTTTAGGCTGTTCTCTGGACAGTACTGCCTTACCTGCACAAACTGGAGGAGGAATGAAGGCCAAAGCCAAGAGTCTTACTAGCTACAAGAAACATCAAGGTTTCTAACCTTTAAATCCAAATCTGCAACCCAGTAGGAGAGTATTTTTACTGTGCTGGCTCGGTCAGGCATAACGCTTTAGCCTTATTGAATTCTCTGTCTTGCTGGATGCTGCTGATGAGCTCACTTTCCTTCCACGTAACCTTCATTCTGTTTCTCTTCCTTTCCATGCCTTCTGGCTGAGCGCACCACCTTGACTCACCTCCTAACACCACCAGCTCAAGGGGAGAAAATTCACATACACCCTTCTGCATCTATACGTGCACATCTTTCCCATCACCAGACATCACAGACAATTATTTTCACGGGCAAACAATGTCCACCTTTAATCAATTTCCACCAAATTAATTTCTACAAGTGTTACGTTATTACCAGGGAAGGAGATGAACAAAGGGAATGAAGACAGACAGAAAATCCCAAGACACCAGCGCCTTGCTCTGAGAGGCGCACGTAATTAATTGTAGTGGTTTAATTTCTGCACCTTCTGCTTGTTCCTATGTCAAAGCCCAGGTGCCTTAACTGGCATGTTAATTAGTTCTGTGTTAGCAAATGGAGATGCCACGACTGCTAAAGGCATAAAATTGCAAACGCAAAATGCTGCTGCCCTGGGCCAGCTGACAATTACCTGCCGTATCTAGGAAGATCTATCAGTAACACAGAGATCTGATGAGAATAAATGTCACGGGGTCCAGGACTGACGTTTTCCTTTGGGTTCATGTCATAACTCATTAGTCACAACCTGATGTTATCTTAGAGCAAGAGGCAGGGGACTTTCCCATCACTGACTTGTCATTGATTTAACTCATGGCTGTTTCCTAAATCCGTGTAGACTGGGTGGGAGTGGAAGGACCAATGTGTGTAGATAAGAAGATTTGCTTGGTTTTTATTAGACTCCACAGTTGGTGCCAGTTCATGGTTTCACTTAATTTCCCATTGAATCCTCTCTCACGCTGGAGGAGCCCTTCACACCAGAATCTTTTCCTAGGCATAGGCAAATGAAACCAAAAAATTGTCTGAGACTACATTGACCAGGTGAATTTTACAGTGATTCTAGAGGAGTGTACACCGGCAAAAAACAAGAG
This sequence comes from Coracias cyanogaster, assembly GCA_033124195.1. Taxonomy (NCBI): domain Eukaryota; kingdom Metazoa; phylum Chordata; class Aves; order Coraciiformes; family Coraciidae; genus Coracias; species Coracias cyanogaster. Next base: position 115,693 of record JAVSBS010025486.1, on the reverse strand, counting down.
CACCTACTACAATGTTAAAATATATATTCCTCAAGTATGGGTTTAAATTAGGAAGGCTGGAGTGGCATACATGGTATGAAAAAGGAATATTAACCAGTTCCCAAGTCTGAGCAGAGTAAAATAAACTGAGAATGTCATTCACGCTTTTTAATATCTCTGCTTTACATTCCAACCCCTGATCATTCCCCAAATAAAAATATAATTGGAAAGCAGCAACTTCTTCCTATTCTCAGACTGATGACAGAATAAAAGCCATGAAGTTTTAAGGCACCCTATACTGACACCCTACAGGCGTTTTCATGGTGAACTCTCCCATCAGTATGGAAATGAAAACTTTAAATTCATTTTGTTTTCACAATGGGAAAAAATCCGTCTCGTGGCATTGAGGCTTTATGAAGAGTGCAGAAATTTACTAGCTGAGAGCGAAGCTGGAGTGGTATCATATATGTTCCAAGGATAAAACATCCCCTCGGAAATGAGCAATTCAGCCCTTTGAAAATCCCAGCGAGGGCAGGAGGTGTCACATGAAAATGTAAGATTATAGTAAAATATGGAGAAAAATGCTAGTGCCATCTATTGGCATGAAAATATAAAGGTGAAACAGAAGCTGGGCTCATCTGCCTATATCCAAACAAGGAGGGATGAGGCTGTTTGTTTTAATCACATCAAGTTAAGATATTTGTAAATACGCAGTTTTATGTTCAGTCTTTTTAATGATGTTGTATTTGGGGTAAATATGTTGACTTTAAAATTAATCACCGTTGTAATCAAGCTGCAGCGAAAGATGGGGATTTGAATGTAATGGGAATTAAGAGTCATTGCTGAGTGGATAAATGCTGGCATACTGTCTAATACTCTTAAGCAGGTTTGCAATGTCATCACAGACTGTATCATAAGCAGGTTTAAATTTCCCGTGGAATAGAAAGTGGAGGAATCTTTAGTCCCTGGATGGTTCTTGGTTTCTCTGATCAGCTGCAACTGGGAAATATTTTACTGTTTGTATCTGAACTGAAGGAAAGAGGGATTTTCACTCAAAGAGAGTCAGCAGGAGGCAATCAGCCAAGACGGGTATCTAACATGCAAAGCGAGTATCTCATTTTAACATCAGGAAGGTTAGATTAACATCAAATGATCCTCAAATTTTCAAATTAAAATTAATCTTTCTCCCTGCTTTGCCTCTTTGTCAACAGGGCAAATCAGACTCCAGGTATTTGGCTCTTCAGTTTGGCAACCCGGGCTCTTCCCAAGTCAGACTTTATTTAGGGTATGGGACTGTTGAGCTCTCTGCCTCTGAAACACCAACACATGGACCTGCACCCATAACCCACCTTGAGATGAAAATAAGGTGAGAGGCAGTAAGTGGTTGATGCATGTTACACTGAGGTGAGGCTTGATGAAGTTCTTTCCCCACAAGTGGACAGCGTGTCTCTGGAGAGCATGAGGATGGGAACAGAGAGGCATTCCTCAAGTTTATCTTCTTCATTACGCCACAAAAAATCAACACAGAGTAGCAAACAGCCAGACCCCCTGAAGAAACAAGAACCTGAGAGATGGTGGGTTGTCCCTGCCCAGGAATTGTCGCATGTCCATGGTGCCCTGTCCCATTTCAGGAATTGTCTTGGCTGCAAATAATTTCTTTCTGCGAAAAAAATACAGTGTTTAATATCAAAACTCTTTGGTTTTGGAGAAGGAACTTTGTCTCAATTATTATGTCCACTACTAATGAAAAGTCAAAGCTTGAAAGGTCTTTGGGATATATCATGGAGGTGACTGAAGTAATCTCTGAGTTTTTGCTCAGACAAGTACAGCAGTGCTAGAAGGACTTGAGGTTATTCGTGCAAAGAAGTTCTCAAGAAAAAAAACTTGCTACCAAAGGCTTATGGCTGGCACAACTGACCACATATGATAGGAAAATATTAGGGACCAACCTGTGGCACTTCTTTATCTGTATGAAAAAAGATGTAGTCCCGACTTCAGTGCAGGTGACTTGTCATTTTCTATACGTCCCTCCAAAAGGCGAAAGCTTTAGAGGTCACAAAAGGGTTTTTTTTCCTTTTTCCCCACTTATATCTGTAAAACTTTGATTCTTATACGGAAATTCTACCAGTTCCATTGCTATTTTTTTTGATAACACAAATAAACATCTGTCAAGAGAGAGAAGGAGAGAGAGGGGGAATAAAAACCTGTGAGAAAAACCTGGCAAGAAAACCTGCACGTCCATTCAGTATTGACATTACTTTAAAACTTATGCGGAAGAAGGTAAAAGCTCTTTGTCATGCCATGAGGAAGGTGGAATCAGGTTTCACAAAACTCCAACTGATTGCTGGTATGATCTTGAAGCTAGTCACGTTGGACAAGTCTGAGGTCCCATTTCCCAGTCCAGGAATGGTTGCAATAATACCTCGCTCCGCAGAAGCGATATGAGGTTTACCATCCTTTGCAATGTGCTTTGCCGGAAGGCTTGATGGAAGGAAAAGGTTTTGTATCCAGCAAAATATTGGGACATTTTCACAGTGTTTAAGCACATTCTCTTAGGTACCTCATGTTTACTATGTGTTTAAAGAAACCTTTAAAATTAATCTTACAGAGAGACTTGAGTCTGTGTATCAGTACCTTCTATCCATCTTCTTGGCTCCTATGGTCCCAGAACCACCACTCAGGGGTCGGTGCCTCTGTGGATTAACCTCTGCAAATCCAGGGGGAAGTATTGCCGCTTCCCTAGCGAGCAGAAGCACAGAGGAGAGGATCTAACCACCAAACACATGCACAAAGTCATTTTATTTTTTACCTCCTGCAAGCCAACATTTTGCACCCAGCTAAAAATGGCTCAAGATTTTTCCCTCTGAGAGGCACTTCTTTCTGTCATATCCATCCTCTTAATCTTTTTAATCTGCTTTAGAAGAAATGATGGCAATAGATCACACTCCAGTGTTGCAAGTAAATAGCCTTAAAGACAAAGGGCGTACAACAAAAAGAAGTGTTTGAGTCTTTGCCTGAGTAGAAAATGCGAATCAGAGTCAATGAAGAAAACAAAATGTGTCAGACAAAAGCAAATCTGGCAAAGCAGAGGAGATTTTTTAAAATAAATCACATACTGAATGTAGAGTGCAAAACCTCCTCCTCCGTGGGAAACACCAACCAAGATGATTCATCTTTAAGCATTTCATCTACATAACCGAAAAAAAAGGTAGCTGAGAGCACCTCTCAGGACCACACACCCGCTTATTGAGCTCCTAAGGTCCTGACACTGTCAGATGCATCATCCCGGTACGTTCCATGGCTGCACTTGTCTGTCCCCACCTTCAGGTCCAATTTTGGCTTTGAGTATAGAATCATAGAATATTTTGGGTTGGAAGAGACCTTTAAAGGCCATCTAGTTCAAGCCCCTTGCAGTGAGCAGGGACATCTGCAACTAGAGCAGGTTACTCAGATCCCTGGCCAACCTGATCTCAGATGTTTCCAGGTATGGAGCATCTACCACCTCTCCAGGCAGCCTGCGCCAATGTCTCACCACCCTCAGCAGAAACAATTTCTTCCTTCCTTCTAGTCTGATTCTCCCTTCTTTTCATTTCAAACCATCACCCCTTGTCTTGTCACAACAAGCCCTGCTAAAAAGTCTGTCTCCATCTTTCTTAGAAGACCTCTTCAAGTACCATAACGCTGCAAGAAGGTTTCCCTGAAGCCTTCTCTACTCTAGGCTGAACAACTCCAACTCCCTCAGTCTTTCTTCATAGGAGAGGTGTTCCAGCCCTCTGATCATTTTTTATTGCTCAAACACATTTTTAATGAGTTGATTTTGCATAGCCTCAGAGCCAGGAACTACATTTGAGCAATCTCTTCTGCCTGCATTTCCATTCCCAGTGAGACAGTCTTGCACTTAACTCCAGGCAGCGCACAAACTTTACGCACTGATGGGGGTTTTTGGCTGGACAGACCGAAGCTGAGCCCTAAATAAACATTGCAACAAAGACACATCCTTCTACAGGGTACGTGTATCAAGCAACCTGCTATAATATGATAGACATAAGTACTTGTGACAGTGAGTTCTAGAGGGCAAGGTGACAACATATCCAGAATTTCTTCTATATTGACATTGGAAACAGAAAGAAGATCTGCATTCCATATAATTTCGAGGGAAGGACCAGGGTTGGAAGGCTGTGGGTAATCAAAGCCCAAATGGAGATGAGGTAAATTGGGAAACTCTTGCACTGGGAAGTGGAGAAGGACAAAGCCAGGCAGTGAGGGCAAGTAAGCATGGCTGGTTTAAACCTTCTCTGGTGCAAGACATCATTGAGTATTTCTTGCAAGAGCCCTCGGCGTGGAAGTGGCAGGAAAAAGCCCACATAACTTATGGATGCAAGCGAGAGCACAGTAAGTTCCACCTCAACATGAGGAGGAAATTCTTTCCTGTGAGGGTTCCAGAGCACTGGAACGGGCTCCCGAGGGGGGTTGTGGAGTCTCCTTCTCTGGAGACTTTCAAGACCCGTCTGGATGCATTCTCATGTAACCTGCCCTAGATTCTATGGTCCTGCTTGGCAGGGAGGTTGGACTTGATGATCTCCAGAGGTTCCTTCCAACCCCTAACATTCTATGATTCTATGATTATTAACATTATAACTAAATATAAGTATTACGCTTACACCTTGAAATGTTACAACTGTTAAGTAGAAATAATCTATTGTTTCTTGAAGTTTTCTGTTACAGGTGAGTGAATGGAGATCAGGGAGTATGCCAAGCACAGCAGCAGGACAGATATTCCCTTGTTTACAACATAGTTTAATTTCATTCATGAAATTGAAAAATAGTTTTTAATTAAGAAAACGTCTGTGGGCTTTTTTTCAATGTCTTTTTTTAAAAATGGAAATGGTCTAATTACTTTTCTTTTTGCTAGTTATTAAGTCATTAACAGAACATTAAACAGTGAATGAAAATGTGAAGGACATAAAAATGTGAGGGACTTGAAATATTTTCTCTGTATTTTTCACCAATAAGAATAGTAGCTTTGTGGCTTTTTTTTGAAAAATTATTTCCACGAGAAACGTATAAATTTACCTAGCTAATACAGGTAGCATTGCAGTATAAGAAAAATAAAACCTCATTGAATTGACAGTTTATGTAGAGTAAGACAAAAATTGCCTAAGAAGAGCAGAAACTCTTTTATATTCTATGTTTTAATGTTTCTTGCTCAGTAAGGAATTTTAAAATATCAGAAACATTTAGTAAATAAAGCAAATGTCCCTACACAAATGAACCAGCTGTTCTATCCACCTGGTTAAAATAATTGACCGAAGCGCAACCAGTCACATCATTTCTCTCATCATTTTTACGAGTGATACCATCCATACCCAGTACTGACATCAGGGGAGGTCCTCATACGAGAGTTTAGGGGAGACTCTAACAGAGTTACAGAGCATTGCAAACAAATTAGAGCGGAAAGCAAAGTTCATACTCCCTGAGAGACAGTACAGTCTCTGGTGGCGGTAGGAACAATGCACAGAAATACTGAAATAATCTGAAGATAAGTTTTTAAAGCAGAGTTTACAGGGTTTTTACACAATCATCATATAAAGCTATCAAGGAAGGCTTTCGGAATAATTACACCATGAAAATTGAGCATTCAAGTTTTAAGACTTGAACATAAAGGGCATCAAAGCATTTTAAAGACAAACTAGGGCTACAAATTAAATCTAGTGAAAAAGCAGCAGACTGGTTATGCATGAGCTGAGATTGATGTCAGCCATAAACCAGTAAAGAGGATCTGAGCTAAGAGCCAGAAGAACTTTGAAGCATATTTTGGCTTGTCTGGTTTTGATTGATACACTAGAACTACCAATAGGCCAATAGAAATTTTATCTAGTTTATTGATAACATCTTAAAGTATCTGTCTTGGATCATGATAAACCCAGTGTTTACAGCAGAAGCTTGATAAAGCTGGAATTTTCAAGCAAGATGAGTGTGGGATTCCTCCCAAGTCTGAGCTGTAACGATGCTTTTGCCTTAAGCAAATGATCTAGACAATTACTGAAAGGCCGTATTAGCAAGAGCAACCTGAATTGAGGAGGTGCAGGTGACTGGAGTGTAAAACTGAAGGAATTTTGATGCCTTACAAAACCTTACCAGATTCAGGTAAAGGAATTCACTTAGGTGAACTGTTTGTCAGAAGACAGGTAAGGATCCAAGTGTTAGAAATCAGATAGCAAGAAGAGGCGACTCAGAATCATGTCAGAAGACAATCTAATAGAATTATTATTATAATCTAATAGAATTATGGAGGGAAACATGTCATGTGATGTTACATTATGGTAAGAAACTAATTGGGAAAACTCTCTCTTACTCACTGCTCCCCTGCACTCTTTGTACACCATTGCAGCCGAAAAATCCAACAAGAGTCAGAAAAATATCCATTCCAATCAAAGTAAAAAAGGAAATTTATGTCAAATCTGATGCAGGATGGAGGCTGCATGTAAGATGTGCCTTATACAATTTAAAGCTTAAAAAACCAGGGATGAACAGAGTAGTCTACCATTAGAAAGTAATTTGAGCAGGCTTTTATAGTTCAAACTATGTTTTAGGCATTTAATGAGGCAGGGAGGTTGAGCACTAACTCTGAGGATGCTTTAAGTGTGATACTGTAAGGATATTAAAATGTTTATGCCACAATGTATAAGATTATTACATAACTAACAGGATTGTAACTAATAATATCCAGTAACACCACTTAGGCGGAGTATATTCCAATTACTGTCTTGCTTTTTCAGTAAATCCTATTTTAGTCTCCTTGAATAAAGACTGAGTAACCTAATTGTAGGGTTTCACAAAAACAAGGTGATTGTTTTATGGTATGGGCACAATGCAAATTTTTCTGTACAATTCATTGTCACTCAGGACTTGCAGCATCCTTTCTCTTCCAAGCTGCAGTCCTTGGCAGAGTTGTTCAAAGGGTCATAGGAATGGTGGCAAAGGGAACTATGTGCTGAAGTGGAGGTAGTTCTTCAATACTGATGATGAAAAGTTATATATATATATATATGAAACACTGATTTTACTTAAAGAGAAGTAAATTGAGGAGGGAAGGAAAGTGATTTCACAGCTGCTGTTCAGTATGCCGCTGAATTCCTTCTTGTGAGTTGATTGAAATCCAATATTCAAGGGCAGTTTTCCTTAACATTCAATAATTATGCTAAGTATGGATTTGGAAGTTTAGGGTGGTGAAGAATCGAGGTTTGGATTTGTCTCCTCTATAATTGATGGAAGGCTTACAGAAATATGGATTTAATCTAGATTTGTCATCTGAGTGCACATGACTGAATGCAACTTTACTGCTGTCACCTGAAAAGTTATGTAACGTTTCAGGTTCAGTAGAAAATGATGGTATTTATAAAATACAGACAGTGTATAATACTAACCACAGCTCAGAATATAATATACTTTCAGTAGTTGCATAGAAAAATAGGTTATTAGCAGACTTATAATAAAGTATTTTATTGGAATTAATAATTAAAATAAGACTGTGAGGAATTGTATTTCATTTTTTAAAAGATTATTGTTACTAGAAACTTCTCCCTGAAGAAGAGAGGGGGACTTACCAGGATATGGGTGGCATTTCATTTGTTTTATTATTTGGCACAAGCTCTTTAACAGAAGTCATTTCAGACATTAAATTGTCTTGTGAAAGCCAAAGGGCTATTCTGAAGTACTTTGTTTTGTGCACATTATGGCTTCGCTACAATGCAGTGAAACAACCTATATTTCATAATGTAATTGAAAATGACTCAATTTTATCATCGTCAAAGGATGGGAAAAATCTAGAATATTCTATGTTTTTCTAAGCGGAATGTGTTCAGGAGAGCTGACAGGTATTCAAGATAAGAATGAGTCTAGCAGTAAGTATTCTACCTTTTGAAATAGCGATTCTGTTAAATAGTCACAGAAGCGCTTTACAGAGGAGAGGAAGAGAATACAAACATTGGTGCAGATTTAAGCTCAGTGGCTATAACAAAAATGATGTGTGATACCCTGTCTGATAAAGCTGACGAGAAAAGCCTCTAAGCAATAGTTTTGCTTGTGGCACTGAAGGGTAATGAAAATCAAAATTAGAAATAAAGATTTTCCTACTCACTTCACTAAACTAGTGCCCAAGTGAGAAAGGCAGTAAAATAGATTCTTTAATGAAAACACTCCAGCAAAGGATATTCTGAGGCTATGACTCCATGTGTTTGTTAGATACAGGTATAGAAACTTAAATATATTGAATCTATTTTTAAAATGAAGTACATACTATTCATAGTGTTTCTTTTCACACTGTGCTCTGTCACTGGCTCCTTTTGTTACTTTCAGTAACAAAAGAAAATGCTGTTAGTTCTGAACTATAATTACATTTTTCATACAGACGCTGCAGACATGCCTTTAAAGATAAAATTTTAACTAAAGAAGGTGTGTTTGGGACTCCTAGTTTGTTCTTTGTCCATTATGTTACATTATATCTGTCTCTATATCTGAATATGCTCATCTTGTGTAATTTCAAGGCCAGATTAAAAAGCCAGAAATAATTACTGTTTTTCTTTAAAGCACAACTAGGTGTGGGTCCTGTCATCCAAATAACTCTGCTGATGTCAATGGAAACCTTGCTTACTGTACTTCCTAGCAGGATTGTTTATGGTTGATTTAGTTCATGGCTATGTCTTGCCTGCTTTGTCAAAAGATCTTGAGATCAGATAAGACAATATGTCCAACCTCAGCAGTGGTAAACTTCTCCCTAATCTCTGCAGACAATTTAGGCTTTGAAGCACAATGACTTTTTCTAATCTATTTCTGTGATCCCTTCCAAGATGTACTTGATCATGTAATATTTGTGATGTCTAACATGTTTTACTGGGATGCTTCTACGATTTGTATTTCTTGCCTGTCAACAGGAAAAACACAAGTTGTAAAATGTTCCAGATAATGAAAATGGAGAGTAAACACTTCAGGGTAAGACAGTGAAGCAATCAGCTGTGTTTCACTAGCAATTAAACCTTGTGGGAAGCTTTAAAACACGGAATTCAATTTTTAATGCTCTCTATGTATAGAAGATCCGTAGAAAACTGGAACATCTAACACCTAGGGCAAATCAAGATGAAATAAATGTGTAGAAATGAACAGAATACTCTTATTTTCCAGGTAGGATTTTCTGTGTAATGCAAGTTGGCATTAGCTGAACATCTGGTGAATCGCAAAGTTAAAATTATGTTCTTTTGTTCCAAGGACATCCTCAGCTCATGTAATGCTTTTAACAAAATAAATAAAAGGTACCAATTCCAGAATAGTGGAGGAAATACTCCAACTATCTGTTAGCTTAGATTTCATCTTCTCATAGAGCTCCTTCAACACTGTTCCTGGATTTTAAAAACCAAAACCACTTAACATCAAGTTAACTGGGGATGTTTCTATCTTTTCAGTTGCTATTCCTCCCTACCGTAACGGCTGTAAAGTGAAATCAGAGTATCTGGGATTTTCTGTAAGGCGGTCTTCTGCTTTTGTGCTAAATCATCCATTTGTCCAGACACTTTCAGAATTCAGGTAGATGCAATCTCTATCTGCAAGCTTATCCTTTTCCTCTTCAAAGTATGTTTATTACACAAAAAAAATCCCCCTTTCTGCATAGGTAAACAAATTCCTTTTTTTTAAACACAAATTTTCATGCAGCTAGCGTATATGTCTGTGCATGTGTGGAGAAGCCTCATAGAGCTTTCTGTAAAAGCAGTTTAAAAGGGTTTTAGTTGTTGTTGTCTTGAAAGATTGGTACAGCCACGTTCAGGGACTTCTTCTTTTATTCCACTAAATCACAATCTCCCAAGTACCATGTTCTTGAGATTTGGTTTTGTACATCTTAAATCTTTCTAAAGTTTTGCTTTCCCAGGGTAGTACCAGAGGCAAACTAGTGGAGGGAGCAGTTTTTATCAACCACTGAGGCAGCGGTAAGTGGAAAAAGAAATACCGTGACTGTTTCTGTCTCTGTTTTACAGGTTTTTCCCCATTAGCAAATTTCTGAAAGAATGGTACCATGTTGGTCGTGTTTCTCTTTATACTTATTACTGCTTGATGATCATTACCTCCAATGAAAAGACGAAAACAGGCTTCAGGAACGGCAGTAGCGCTCGCTGTTGCTTGGCCTTGCGAGAGCTGGCACTCCCTTACAAGGATTACAGTGGAAATAAGAGTTTCTGATGCTTTCAAACATAAGTATTCCAATCCCTTCTTCAATGTCATTTGACTGCAAGTGAAGAAAATGACAGGCTGAGGGAGTGCCAGTTATGACAATCTCTAACCTGCTTTTGACAAATGTGCATAGAATAGAGTTCACCTACTCCTGGAATTTTTCTTTCTTTTTTTTTTATTAATAGTGAATCTTAAGGGGCCATATCTGTGCGGGAAAGATAACTGTTGTCACATAGACCAGCCTTCCGGAGCATTCCACTGTACTGTGTCTACGCTAAGGGTAACACGCAGTGTATTTTTGTGACACGCTAAGGTTTTCTTTCAGCACATGGTTGGTTGTTCAACGTTATCTTTGCATTTGTGAGAATCTCAATTGAAGAGTAATAATGTAACATGGCAAAGTATTGAAAGACTGCTTGAGGTTTTGTTTGCTTGTGGTTTTTTTCTATAATCAATGTTCCTGTTACATGAGATTTCATACTGAATTTTGTTTTGCCCTGAGGTGACTGGGTAGCATTGGAAAAGGTTTTTCATAGCCTGTATTTTAGGAGATAGAGGTGTTACCAGAAGCAACTCTGTAAAGAAGGAATACACGCGGTGCATTTATTGAAAATAAGTGGTATTTAAGTTAGTTAGCAGTCAATACACATTCTTCTTTACTGTTCTTTGTGACCCGAATTCAGTGTGCTGTATGTTGCATCACATTTGGTTGATTTTCCTTTTACGCAGTTGTGTGCTGTTGGCGAGAAGGTTCGGATAGATCTATGAGCGGGAGGTTGCAAAGCTCTTCTGTACCAGAGTAATCAGGGATAACAGTATGGCCATGAAAAGAATGATATTTTGGACCAGTTTTCTCTTACATTCAATTTTTTTGTTTGTTTGGGTTTTTTTCACAGTATTGCTTAAAAACCCCTTTCAGTTTATTTGAACTTAATTTCAGATACCTTTGGAAATGAGATCCCATTGCCCTATGCATTAAGTGACATTTTGAAAGTCCTTAAGTGCTCAGAAATTACTTCAGGACGTCGTGTGCAATGAGGGCATGGAATACTTAGGATGGAAGGGACCCCTGAAAATTGCCTAGTGAAACCCTCTGCTCAAAGCAGAGCTACCACAAAAGCTAAACCAGGTTGCTCAGGGCAGTTTCCAGTCAAGTTTCAAGTACCTCCAAAGATGGTCATTTTTTTATGACCAGTAAAAATGTTCACTCTTCCAGTTTCTATCTACTGACTCTTAACCTATTATCTCATCTCAATTCTGATAAAATTCTCTGTCCCTTCTATGACTCCATTTCACTAGTGCAAGACTGAAACCATCTTATTTTTCCGGCTCTTCTTTTCTCCAGGCTTCTTTTTCCCACACAACCCTTTCTTCATACCTCATTTTCTTTGGTCTTCTAGTGGTCTAGTGGCCCTCCCAGTTCTGTCAATCTCTCTTGTCACAAGGGGATCTAAATCTGCAACAAACCAATGGTAAATAGCAATAGAAAACATTGAGTATTGAGGGCACTGGCTACAGCCAGTGCTCTGTCTTGATCTAGCCAGTGTTAAAGCGTGAAAACACAGAATAAGAAGCTTCAGCGGAGTCTGTGCTCAGGCGTATAAAATAATTTCTGTTCCCTAAATGATGTAAACATGTACATGAACCTTATCTCTTGTAGGTTTCTTCCCTGATCTTGCCTTCGGGCTGTAAAATGAGGGACAATTACAAGCCAACCAAGGGCCTGAGTTTAATTTTTTCTTTTGGTAACTATATGTAAGTGGACCATGAAAACAGGGGATAAAGCCCTATATGCCCATGAGTGGTACGCTTTGTATATTTTAGTTGCAATCGGTAAAATGAATCTTGATGGCTTTCTTAGACTCTGTAAAGAGTGGCTACTTTGAGTGACAGTTCAATATCAGTGGAAAAAAATGTGACTTCAGTTGTATCAAAAACACCCTAATTTGCAATGCAAAGACAGTTTCTGCTTCAGCATTGTAAGTGTTCCTATTTACACAGAGAAATGCATCAGATTTTTTTGTGCTTAATGTTATTTAGATTGAAAGGTACTTCTAACGCATCATTTCTTCTATTGTTCCGCATCATGGCAGGCTTGATGTAATTATTCCTAACCTTCCTTTAATAGGTAGCTTCATAGGAACAGGAATGTTCCTAGAAAAACTAAGGGTACAATTTCCTGTGGCAGCTTGGTCCATTGCTGCCTTATCTCGAAGTATCTCTGACTCTACGTAAGGTATGCAATGACAATGTGCTCAGAGGAAGGTCTGTCAGAACCTAGGTCATTCCAAGGAAGTAGTCTTATTTTCTCTTTTGAACTCCTCTGACTTACCCTGCCCCACCATTGATCATGATCTGCTCTTGTTCATTTGATAAGTACTAATAATGAAGTATTTGGTAATAAGAGCACAAACGATGTTTTCACCAATTCACTAGTAAAAGTCGCTATCCCTGCCTTTAAGATCCGTGTAAGTTTAGGTGGACTCGGCCATGCTGAGTGATAACTAGGACCACACATTTTGTTTTTATACATTTTTGGGGACTAAAGGACTCTTTTGCTTTGTGAGAGGATATGCCACTAAACTTCTTCAAGTGAGGCTGCAGATTTTTTCCTTTTTAATCCAGACATAGGTTGATCCTTAATGATAGACTAGACTATTGAAAAAATTAACTTTGCTTTCAGCTTGACTGTGATTATTGTTGCTTGAAATCCTTTAACATGATTTTAAGATTCTTTTCTTTCATTCCTATACCAGCAGTGCTTTTTGTTCATGTACCAAGGGATCTGGAGCTTTCATTTGTCATTTCAAGGTTTTTAAACAAGATGGTAGGGAAAACTGTTACAAACTTTGCTATTTAGCAATGATGTTTTCTGAGATGCAGTTCCGGTTTCGGTGAACACTGAATAAAAGCATGCATAAGTGAGTAGGATTCGTTTTCTGGCAGGGAAACCATTGAAACGGTAAAAAAATATCCTAGCTGCAGTGGGAACATAAAGAATTTATGTCCTATGTATTGAGAATTTAAAGAGAAAGGTTGAAAATCCAGAATAAAGATCTTTTGCCATTTAACCTTTGTGAGGTTTCATCACTGTAAACAGACCAATTTGGCTTTTAGGATACAATTAGTAAGTGGGTGAAATAACTGCTGCTTTGGTCATCTTTGCAAGCTGTGCAAGGCTTCGCGCTATAAATCTTTTAGTTTCTGTGTCAGATTCTACCATGATGACAATGGCTTGAGATTTTGAGGAAAGATGAAGTATAGCATATGTCTTTAGAATTAGTCTGCTCTCTCTGTCATGGGACTCAGCCTTGGCAGGGAGATGCTATGGGATACATAAATCAGGGAAGTAACCTGCGTGTCTCTCCATTTGGTATGCTAGAATACAGCTGTCTCTGTGGTAATAAGTTCTTTAATGCTTCGTTGAACCTGTTCTTACAGAAATGAAAATGCATGTGTTTGACACGCTTCTGTAGTTGGTTGGTTGATCAAAATAGATTTTTTTGTAGCATTTTTTTCCTCACTCATCTTTTCACAGGCATCATTATCCATTACTTAAAATTATTCTGAGAACAATGTCTGAAGCTTCTTTCCTAAACTTATTTGAATATGCCTGTGTAGTCTATGCAGAGCAGTGTCCTTTTGGACACATGATAAAAAATTAATAGGACTTCAAATTTTTTAACAGTTGGCTCCAGCTGCTAGATTTCTTCTTGTATTAAAATCACTTAAAATCTCTTTTCAGTTTTGTTCGGAAGGCAAATTATCTATGAAGGGTAGATAAAGTAAAACTGGCAGATCTAGTATTTCTTGATGAGATGTATATTAAAATATGCAGTTCTCTGAGGCAACATATAAAACATGCATAATCTATTATAATGAGATTCCAGAAAGTACCATTCACAAGGACTGAAATGTTTGGAAGTGGTATGAAGGAACGTGCAGTGCCGGCCTGGCGTCTGATGGCAACCTGACTTCTGTGAAATTAGAGTTATCTGTGTAGTCCAGGACCAAATATACCTGTTACTCTTGGCACTGTTTGTATTACAGTGTGGAAACATTGTCCTTTCTTTAATTAAAAAAATAAGTTGAGCCCTGTTTTAGTCAATTTACAGGTGCACACGTAAAATCACTGTAGCAGAGATAGTCAGATAGTCCCTCTTCCTGCGTTTTTCTTTCCAATACCATGTGATAGACGGTAGGAGAGGAAGAGTATTTTTATTACCAATATTTTGGAGGGGAGGGGAAGGCTGGAAGGTGTTAACAGAATTTGTCTGGCATTAGGCAGATAGTCTGACAGGACAGTGAATCATTTTTAAAATCTCTGTTTTCACAGTATAAGAGCAATATAACTCCATAATCTGCACACTTTAGGATTTTGCATGAGACAGAATGATGTTATAAGAGGAATAATTATTTAGCTCAGAATTGCACCATCGTTTTGACTAATAGTTTATTTTCAACTTATCTGAAATTGTTACATGAGGAGGAGTAGTGCCCTGTTGTTGCCTCACAGTTACTAATATATTACTAGTAGTATTTGGTTAATCCATTTTTTCTAATAGTCTGAATCTCTGAGCAACTTTTAAATAGTACTTAGGACAAGACGCTACGTGCGGTGAACATCGAATCTCACACACACGTTAAAGAGATACCAGGGTCTAATTATGTCAGACAGTCCAGCAGTAAGAGTTATGGCCCTGAATAAACCTGAATTTCAAGAATGCAAATGAGAGATTTGCTAAATGGGACACTTAAAGAAGCTCATGATGGGTAAATGAAGGGAGACGTCTTTGAAATATGACTTGTTACCTTGAGTGGGGATGGCCTTCACCTTGTCACCAGTGTGTGGATGGACTCTTAAGCGCCAACGCCTCTGGGGGCCGACATGCAGGCGTGTTGTGTTCTGAGCAGCCCAATGTAGTTAGAGACATCGCAGCTCACTGCAGCGCGGTTGGGCAAGATGACCTTGGAAAGTCCCTTCCAACCCAATGCATTCTATGATTCTCTGATTCTATGTTTCAGTCTTCCATTTAGGCATGCCGTTAAAACCCACCTTCTTAGAAATCCAGATGGGAAGGGTGACTGACCAAAGGAGAAAGCTCTCTGCCTCTTTGCTTCTTGTGTAATAGTTAGATTACACACCTAGGAAATCCAGAAGATTCAAAGTCCGCGGCGGCCATCGTGCGAACAGGAGGTTTCAGCAGTTAGGAGGTACCAACAAGAATTATAATCTCCCACTGACACCAGGAGACAAAGTCCGTTGGCATGTTGCATACCCATGATTTAGTTCCAATTGATATGAACTGATGTTCACCAGGATCGGGGCGGGGCAAAAGAAGTTGGTATGGTTTGTTGAGGTTTTCTAATTCTTAAATGGATCTTGAACTTATCACAAAGCGGGAGAAGAGATGGTTCTAATTGGAAAAGAGGAGCGTAAGCCCACAGTAATTGCTGTCGTGCCTCAGACACAGATCTCTTACCACAGTGTATTTTGAGCTGACTGTTGTAGCGAATGTGTGATCTAATTATTTTCAGAAGAGACTTTCAGCTTACTTTGACTTCATGTTATTTGTTGTTCTAAGTGCTTTTTTATTAAATTACATGGTAGTAACTGCGCCTAAAGTTTGTCAAACGACACATGGAGCTCACCCTTGACCCCCACTAACCATACTGCTAAGGTTTTGGAGTAACATTCTTATAAATTTGTCTTCCTTCTTGCTTATATACTGTGGAAAGTTCAAGGTGCGTGGTTTGGGAGCACTGAGTATTATTTTTTGTCATTTCAGAAATTCTTTATCTTATCTCATGTACATGCATAGTCTTACTGTTGTAGCAAATCTGGCTTTCAGGTCTTTGGTATTTTGTTGGGTTCTTTTTAAGTGGAGCGTGAAGGCATGTGTAGCACTGTTAAGAAAAACATACATGTGAACCCTGCAAAGATTCTGCCTCTAAAGAGAAAACACATTACATTTTGTCAACCTTGGTACCTGTCCTTTAATACAAATTTGGGTTGAATAACGAACTAGATAAATGGTTTTATAGGAATTTCTGAATTTCTCTGCCAGGGAAGCAGTAACTGCCTTCCTTGTAGATAAGTGCTAGTTGTGCTGTTCAGATAACTAGGTTCTCAGCGGATACATTGTGAGAGGCTCAAAACTCCCAGCATCAATTCCTGTCAGACTTTTGGCACAATATTGCTGGCATTTTCTGTGAATACTGTTGAAGTCACCTTGTGATTTGAAATGCTACTTAACTTTTAAATGACAGCGTATAATTAATATTATCTGCTGTCTTTACACTGGTGCCATCACACCCATGTTACAACCAGTAGAAGAATCACTGATTTCAGAGCATGCCCATCATTCTGTCTTTTCCCCTTTTTCTGCCTATGTACTTGCTTGTGAGGTGTTGCTGTTGCAAAAATTAACCTTTATTTATTTGTTATTTTAAAGGATAGCTGCAAACTGTAATCAGAGAACTAAGAGCAGCAGTTACTGTGGGAGCTGAGTAACTGGCAGCACTTAAAGGAAGAAAAGAAGTAAACAGATTAAAACAAACCCCCCCTTTTTGTTGCATGTGCCTTGAGGTGTCTGTGGCCACAGTTTGCATTGACTGAAATGCCTTTTCTCATTTTTAAACACAATGCTACTGTAAGCAATCAATATCTGAGTTGGTGGGGCTGATCTTTTTGACAAAAACACTAAGATTTATTACCTACATCAGTACTATTTTTAGAAATAATTCATCAAGGTCGTACAGACACCTTGATACCTGTAATAATATTAACACATTTTGAGCCTCCCCTCTCATCCCCATCACAGTTAATCTTGCTTTAGTCTTTTACAACTTGGAAAGAACTAATATATCGAGGCAGATGAAGCAAGAACTGCGTATGTTGATGTGGGAAACCGACCCACTATTTTGATATGTTCTCAAATTCATACAAACTGTTCAGCATCGCTTAGTAGCAGCTAGAAAGTCCCTGTGCAACACAGACACGATTTTTGCAGATCTAGTTGGACAGAGCAATACAGTTTGCAGAAGTCTGTTGTTGCACGAGGCAGCACTTTGCTGCAAAGCGGATGCTGTTCCCAGTTAAAAGAAGTAGCAGAGTCCTCTTAATAGGCATCCCTCCCGTTTCTTAGGAGAGTTCTTGCTCCACTCTCTTCCCTCTTCTGCTCTTGCAAGGCCTGGGAGGGAATAACAGTATTTTTGTCATTGAAATGGGTGAGGAGAAGAAGGTCTTAGAAAGGCGATTAATAGGATAGGCTGTGGAAGAGGGAAATACAGACCAGTAGAACAATCATAATCTGGAGTTTCTTATATTCCCACTGAGCCTGGTAGACCCTTATTCAATAGGAGCTCACTGGAACTCCTTTATGCCTCTGTGTCCTATCTTCCTCCACCATTATCGCCTGAATTTCCGTGACTGTCTAAGACTCCTCACACATGGAATTTTATTAGGCGCCCATACTCACTCCCTGTACTAACTCCTCATGTTCTCCATTTGCCTTTGAATTTTCCATAATCGCCTAGGTTCCCTGAGCCCTTATTACACAGCCGATAGCTCTTTCATTTTGAAGGAGACATTCTGCCATTCATTTTCAACCTCTACTTCTGGATCCAAGAAGAAATAAATAGAACTTGCTACAATTAAAACTAACTGAGTCATGTGGGCTTTTCCGTTTCCACTGCAAGAATTTTTTACAGACCCTTAATGACTCAAGACTCACAAAATTTGCTGAGTAATAGGAGCAGAAGTATAGCATCGCTTCTGAAAACCTTTCTTGTAAAGGTTTTCTGTCCGTATTTCTGGTCCATGAAAAAGTAATTTTAGCTTCCTTTTTATAATTACAGAGATGGGAAGGTTCACCAAAACCTTCACCAGAGTGTAAATCAGTGCATTAGTAATTTGCCATTCATACAATGGTATTTAATTTCAGATTTTATTCCTGAAATGGTGTAACTCTTAATTCCAGCTTTATGAAGAGTAAGAAGTTGATGCACAGTTGCCGTCACTAGATGACCAATGTGATCCCCACTTTCTTTCCAGCTCGTTGTCTCATCCCTGCCACTAACACAACACAAATAACCCAAAAGCCCGAATGGCATTGGCCTTCTCGACCAGACAGATACAGAACTCCAGGTAATGACCTATTCCTTTTCTTCAGATCAAAGGAAATATTTACCTAAGGATGTATAGTTTTCCTTAGATTTCAACAGGGAGTTGAGGTTTTGTGGTAATTTCAGTGACATTAGACCAAATCTATAAAGGATGAAAAGAAAAGCGTCTACCCTTTTTTGACTGTCAGAATGCGCAGCTGAAGTAAAAGGGAAGAAACAGGCATAGCTTTGATGAAGATAAAATATTTAAAGGCGTGCTAAATTATAACAGTATCTTTCCTCTTTATGTGTAGAGATTAACACTTCATAATAAGCATAATAAAAGTATCATTAATTCCCCTGTGAAAAGTCACTCTCAGATAAAAAGGCAGTTTTTCATGAGGAGCCAGATTAGCTGGAAATCAGGGTAGAAGCTCACTGCTGTATCACAGTGCAGCTGACCATTCTCTAACTCCTTCAGAAGAAAAATAAAATCCATATTCTTGTTTCCTGGACTTTTTTTCTGAACTATGGAAATTATTGTGAGTATGAAGATGACAACAGAAATCGCATGTTCTCAGATGGAATTTCAAAGGCAATTTAAACTGTTCTTTTAAGGAGAAAAGAATGTCAGGGTTCTCATTGTGTGATTATACAAGTATTCCAGGCAACTTTTATTTGTTCTTATTTTAGAATTGTGTTTCTAAAGTTGAGTTATGTCTTATAAACTGGTTGCTGGTGCTGGGAAGACTAGTTCATAAGTTCTCGTGCCTTGGGAAGCTTCAGTGCAGCTGTTTTCACGGTTGATCGTTGTGAATTGTTAAACTCCTTTTTGGAATACTGTTAAACTGATATGTGTGGTTTTTTACTTGGCATAGATTCATTTAATGTTTATTGGAACAAGGTGGGATGTTTTCATAGGGGACAGATTGATCACTTTTATCTTTCTGTGGTATTTTAAAATTACATTTTAAAAAGTGTTCACCAGCAAAGATTCTTGTACCTATCCTTTTCAACAGAAAAGAGAGGAATTCAAACTACTCTTTTATCCACAACAGAGTATTTCTTTTGCATTATAGATTTTTATGTATTATTGGTAGCTCTCTGTAGAACTTCTTTTCAACTTCAAAACTTTGGTCTTATTGTGGAAGTGGCAGAGATTATGATTTAATTATAAGCTATGAGACAACTTCTATTATTTTGAGACAAAACTGCATGGCAAAGTAAAGGCAGCAATGATAATTAAATGGTGAATTTTGTTATGAATCTGGTATGTTCATATGATCACGTATATCTTGCCATATATATCTTGAGATGTATATCAGTGCTACGTCAACATAAACCAGAACAAATGTGTCATAAACTGGGAGGGGGTTACATTACATTAGAGTGAAATAACATCGGAGAGAGCTGGGCTCAGTCCCTGAAATTGCTCTGGAGGTTCCCAGATGATTCAGGCTTTGAGGGTTTGTAGTTCCTGTAAGAATTAAATTGTCAGGGTAAGAGACCATGTAATTTAGTAAGAGTTACAGAATTGCCTAGATTGGAAAAGACCTTTAAGATCATCAAGTCCAAAGAGTTGCAAAGGAAGAGGGTTTAACTTCAGTGGTCCTCTTCAGGCAAGACTGCACATCCGTGGGTTCGGTTGTTGTTAAGTGGGTGCTGCCTACTTGGGCAGATCTTATACTGGGGGAAAAAAAGTTAAATTTTGCGTGGATGTGAGAATTAGTAATCAAGGAGAATGCTCCCCCATACGCTTTAGATGAGCCATTTTACTGTTTCTTGCACTCTAGTGTCAAAATCTTACGAGGGCAAACCACTGCGATTGCTGTGTTTTTATTTTTGATTTCTGCAGCAAGCAGCAATGAAAATTCTGACAGTTTAATCAGCCAGTATTATGTAAATGTGTGGAAAATTACAGTAGTTGATGTTTGAAGAGGGTTGTCAGCAGTGAAAAGTGTTTATAGTGTTTGATAAAGTTACAGTTTTTTTTGCAAACAAGTAAAAATAAAGCATGTATCACCACATTTTTCATACATTTATGTTTTAGATTCCCAGTGAGATTCAAATTCAACAGAATCAGTTTTGTCTAATCAGTGCAAGTGGATGCCCAGTGTTTAGTGCTAGCGTAGCGTACTTTTGGGTTGATTTTTTCAGTCTTTTCAATTGGTGTTAAAACAGTGAATAAAATGTAGCAGAAAGGAAGCTGGCCAAAGGCAGAGTTAACCATCAGCACTCAAGTATCTTCAACACAACGATTACCTTTTAAGACGTGAGGTGCTGTTGGCATCGTTAGCTTGGCGTGGAAAAATGGGCGAGAGCACCTTGTGTTGGCAGTTTGGGTGACTGCTGGTTTGAGGCACCACGGAAGGGGCCATCACCTGACGGACTGGACAGCGAAAAACATCGGTGCAATTCTGCGTCGGCAAAAGGGCTAGCTATTGTACCAGTGCTCACTGGGAGACTTCTTCACGGTGCACAGGTATTGGCAGGAGAGTTACAGTAGCTTAGGAGACGCCAGGATCTATGAAGGCAAGTAGAGATGCAGATTTTGTACTGGCGTGCTCCACGATCTTGTTCTTCAAGTCGATTTCACAGCGGGGCTGAGATGGTAGTAATTCAAGCTTGTGCAGCAGCTTCACCTTGATGAGGGGGTTTATTATGCTGAGACTCACTTGGACAGGTGTTTGATCTGAAAGAGGCAGAAGCATATGTGAAAGGGGGGGGATAATGCCTTAGGAAATGCATTAGCTTTGGGGGGTCCAATTTATGCCCAATGGATAGTGCATTCACGCGGAAGAAAGCAGGAAATACAGCCCTACTTACCTGCCTCCAGAGAGGGATGGATTGCTGTGATGACTTCACTGTGTTGTGGTTTTAGTGATTCTTCTTTTGATATATAACAGCTAAAGTCCCTGAAAAATCAGAACAAGTGAGGTTTAACTGAGATTTAGAAATCACCCTTCCAGTCAAAGAAGAACCATTGTGGGTTTAAGTGCTACAAATGACATGCATTAGAATAAGCTGTTGTTATCTACCCCTTATAGAATTCAATGCCAAACCTGGAAAATAAGCAGCTGTGAATGGAAAATAGTTGCAGTATGTCTATCACCGAGTGTTAAAAAACAAAGGCAGGCAGCGCGTCTTTGTGCTCATGAGTATATCAGAATTGTTGCTGATTTCACTGTGGAAAGTAAAAGGATATTAAGGTTTCCATACCGAAAGACATCTGTACTGCACTTTAGAACATACGCTTGTACACACATAAAAACCAGGGATCCAGTCCTGTGCTTCACAACTGTTAAAGATAGTTTCATTATTTCAATAGTTCTCCGCCTTGTTGATTACACTTCTTTTTTGGCAGCTCTGAAAAAGTACTAGTTCATGGATTCTTTAATTGAATTCCAGCCTAGAAGATCTCTGTGTGGCATAATTCAATGAACTTCGATTTTTCATTATTCTAGTAATGATGCTGAGAAATAGGAACATGCAGAGTTGTATATCACGGTGTTTAAAATCTACCTTACTTGCAGGTAGCTTTTATTCTGGGTGTTTTCGGGTACCTGCATGGTTTTGAAATAGAAGAAAATACTTTTGTGGTAATGAGCGTAAAACCCAGGATTTACTGGACTGCACTGCTCCAGAGAGCCCCTTTTGGGGCTCTACAATTGCTGTAGCTAACTAACAGCTCATTTCGTTTTGCAGTGTTGACATATATCAACAAAAATAGATGTGGACAGTCAATTATTCGAATTATGTTCAGAGAGATTCTTGTCTCTGCTCTATGAAAGAAAAAAGTTTAATGGAGAACCATTCCTATGCCAATTACCATTAAGCGGAGCTGCCGAGAGGAAGGGGCGATTCAGGTCGGGCTTGGGGCGGGTTGGGTGGTTTGGAGTTTGTGTGGGTTTCTTACATTGCTGTCAAAATTTATATGTATTAAAACATTGCATTACTTTAGGAGCGGGAAAAGTGTACTCGGTTCAGCCCATTCATTTGAATGTGGTCCTGCAAAAACCAGTGTACAAAATAGAGAAGATCATGCTGCTGCTTTTAAGTGGGAGAAGAAAAATTCTGGGTAGAGAGCTTACAAGGTTTTTTTGTGGTTCCTATTTAAATTTTCAATTATCCTTTCTTAAAATCAGTACATTTTAGAGGAAACACTGCAGAGTGAACGGAATTGTATTTTTCTGCTTTCTGGAGTAACCAGCGTGTACTCACTACCTCAACACAGCTAAGCTTTTACTGTTGTCTCGATATAAACAGACTTTGGATGGATCAGATCAGGCAGACTGCCTGTCCCTGCGTAGGAGTCAGGGAAATGCAGATATTTTATGGATTTTGCTTTGCCAGCCTACTTACAGACATTTGTGATGTCGTTTTCATGTTGAGGACACATTCCATTTCCCCCACTCCTATATAGTTGATAATTTAAAGAAATCATAAAATGATTCTTCATTTAGAAGTTTTTTGACCTTACAGCTTTGAGTGTCTACATGGTTGGTTTACTGTAAGATACTGGGACTTACTCTTCTACATCACCAAGATGCTTAAGTATGCTCATAATTAACGTAGTTGCATATTTTCAATCTTTTGAGTTTAGTGTCTGGAAGTGAACGTGTTTTGGAAAATATATGAAAAACTTTGAGCACATTGATATGAAATGCTTGGTCTAAAGCTTCAAGTACAAAAACAGAAGGGTGTGCTTTCTGTAGAAATGACAAAATATATTCTAAGATAAGTGGGGTTTGGATGTATATTAAATAAAATGAGTCTAGCACTCATGTACTGCCTTCATAATGCCAACTTTTATAATAATATTCATTTTCATGACATGAATGCCTTCATTTTTTTTCATCAGAATGTTCCAGTATCACTTTTTTTGTGCATGTGTGACTGCACGTTATGGTTTTAGCTTCCTGAATGGAAGGGAAAAAGCTGCGTTTCTTGGGGTATAAGTGGGAAGAGCTGTAATAATATTCTAAATAATAGTTCCTCTTTATTTTTTTTATTAAAATGAGAAAATGACTGCTATGTGAATATGCATGTCTCCTGCTACTGCACAGCTGTAATCAAAATTCAATAGACAAAGATTTTTTCAAAACTGTACATGCAAAAGGAACTTCTGTCAGAGAGATCAATTAAATCTTAATTGATGGCACCGTATCTCTACATAGGAAGTGTCTTTATTAAAAAAAAAAAAAGCCAAACCCTTTCATTTACATAAAAATATGACCTACAGCTGTAATACATTTTAAGATAATTATGTGAGGGGAAAAGAAAGAATCCTTATAAAGTTAAGCACCACAGACCTTATCCTTGGGATGAAAAGTATTCTAAAACTTATGTTTCTTATATGCACTTTGCATGAATATGAAGTGCTTTCAATTATTAAAGATGCTTCCTGACTCCACAGTTACATACTGCTCAAACTGACTGTCAACTATCTGACATCCAGATTATTCCCCCTGTTTGATTGCAACTGCGGAGATTGTTCTGGAAAAATACAAGCATGCAAAATTCAGGCTTTTCACTGTAATTTCATATAAACACTTTAAAATACTCTTGTTAATGTTAGCAAAGCACACATTAAAGAAAAAGAAACTAATATGGCTTCCTCTGGTGATCGACATCCTTGTCTGAAGATGCTGAAAACTGTTTTTCCAGATCGTGTCAGAGGAGAAAGTTGTAAAGCTCTCAGGTGTTCTTCAGCTTATTCCAAAAAAGAGTTGATTGCTGTTCTGGCTTCTTTCCTGATTTTCATAGTCTTCATTATAATCATCTACTAAAGAGCCAGTTGAATCAGCATTTTGATTAAGGAGATTGTTCTAATAAAAAATGAACAGCCTTTTTTCTAGTGAGCGAAATAGCAACCAAAGAACTCGTAAAGCTTTTGTTTCCATGAGCCTTTTCTTTCCAGACAAATACCGGATTTCACACATTTCCTTCATTTGACTGCAGGATGAGGATAACTGCTTTCCATGGCAGCTCTCTTAGTTAATATTGCCCTTAAGAACAGAGAGGTCTAGCTCGAAGTCACTGAAAAAACTTCTGTAATGAGGAGAAGAGCGTAGGCTTATAAAATGAAGACCATTTATTTAAAAAAACATACAAACAAAATGAAAACCAACGACAAAACCCCAACATAATCTCTGAAATGAATAGAGATGCACCCTAGGACCCAAACTGAAAGTACTGTACACCTTGCCCTCTTTCTCTGTGATTCTTAGCCGCTCACCTCTTGGTATTTAAAAAATTATACAGAGTAAAGCAGGCTCTAAAGAAAACTATTGGCAATAACATGAAGGCTGTAGGGCCATGCTCTCAATGATCATCTCCACTTATTATCTCATTATCAAGAACCTTTCACAAGTTGTCTACAGTCCAGAGTTAAGATATTTTTCCTTGTAGCCTTTTCTGTTCTACAGTTTCTTGTGCAATACTGCTTCCAAATCTGACATGGCAGACCTTGCAAAAACGTATCTACGCTGTTCTGCCAACTCTGCAGCTTAGCACAGATGGTTTGGTATCAGATAGAATGCAGTTCTTGTGAACTTCAGGCCAACTTAAAAGATGCTTCTCTCTGCCCAGCCCACCAAGTGCTCCTCTACAGAGGACACATGTCCTCCTTGGTTGGCGCAAAGCCCGTCTCCTTACCTGATAGGCCCTGATGAGAGATTGCACTGCGAGATGGTCCTCCACCAGTTTATCTACGTTGGGCTGTGCTTGAACCAGGAACTGGGCTTGGGACAGTGTGGAAAGGCTGGTACTCAGTGGAGGGGGGCTTTGGTAAGCGGCGCCTGGAGCAGCTCCAGCATTGGCGTTGCGGAAGAAGATGTCCCATGACTAGGAAAAGGGAAAGAAGAGAGGTTACAGGGTCACTACTCGAGACCCAAACACCTCCTCACTTGAGGTCACTGGGGTCTCAGTAGGGAGTAAAACCCCCAGAGCAGAGCTGCCTCTTCCCCAGGCTCCACAGCCAGTGCTGAAGGCACCCACCTGCCCGGGACAGGAGAGCACTAAAGCTCTCCTACTATTACAGTTACACTCATTATCCTACTTCCCATCCATCTGGATCATTTCTTTTGGCATGAGACCATTCCCAGAGCCCCCCCTCCCTCGGCAGCAGCACTCAGGACAGGACACGGGTAACATCCCTCACCCAGCCCAGCTCTGAAACTGCTGCTCCAAGCAACAAGCCTCAGCCTGGTCTTCAGGCTCTTGTTTTCTTCTCTCCAGTGCAGGAGACTGCCCTCTAAATACCCACAATATTTCCTGAAAAGTATTTTTGCCCTATAACCAAGTACAGCTCTTCCTCTTTTCCATGGGCTGAGCAGCCCCAGGCCCAAGCCCTGGTGTCAGCTGCGCTGTCCAGCCCTCACCCAGCAACGGCTTTTTTCTTTTTCTGTCCCCTCCTCAATTTTTCCCCATCATAGAATCATTTAGGTTGGAAAAGGCATCTAGGACCATCAAGTCCAACCTTCATCCCAATATCTCCCTGACCACTAGACCATGTCCTGAAGCGCTACGTCTACTTGTTTTTTGAACACCTCCAGGGATGGTGACTCCACCACTGCCCTTCAGTGGTGCCAACACCAGCTCCACAGACACCCCATGCTCATGTCACCTCTGCTCTTGCTCCCCTCTGCAGATGGGCACTTCTAGGTCTTGAGAAAACAAAGCAAAACCCCCAGAAAAGTGCTGACAGACTTGGTGTAGCTTTGTGGTACTTTATCCAGCCCTGCCTCAAGAGCCCAGAACCATCCCAGGCCAAGCCCAAGTTCATCTGTCTACTGCAAGAGGCAGCAGTGGACCTGGGCAAGGGGAGAGACCAACAAAACAAAGTCTATGCCACGTCCTCCCATCGCTCTCCCCTTCCCTGCCCACTTGCCACAGGTCACTGAGTGATAGCAAAGGATGACAGCAAGGTGGAGCAGTGCTGGCATGCCCATCCACACCCAAGATGCCACCTGGAGCAAACAAATCCCGCTGGATTCACCTAGACCTCGTCTCTGCGCAGAGCACCAAACCCAACCTCGGTCACACAGAGGTGGGGAAGTGCTGCCCATCCAACCCCACAAACCAAGTCGAAAGGAGCCATGAGAGCAGCTCCAGAGCTGGTTTGGGGCAGAAAAGCAGCTTTTGCACCCTGCTAGCAGGGTGGAGGGAAGTGAAAAGCTGCCCTTTGCCAGAGGGGCACCAGCTTTCCACCATCCCTGGAGCTCCTCCAGCTGCAGCGCCCATCACATGCCCCCGGAAGCTATTTCCAGTCCAGGTTTACCCAGACACCCCATCACACAGCTGCGCAAGGTGAATAAATTTAGAAACAGGTCACACTGAGTAAACTTAAATAAAATCTGGAACAACTCAGCACCATAACTGATAAACAATAGCTACCCTAAAGGAAAAAAAACCAAAAAGCAAAGACAGAAAATACCCGAGCCCATTCTGATTGCTGTTGGCTAAAGGAAATTTCAGGAGGAAATGAAGGGGAGCTGCTTTTTGTACAATCCTTACTACTGGCCACTGGTGAGAGGAACATGTTGTATGAGGAGCACCTGAAGCTGGGATTGTTCAGCCTGGAGAAGAGGAGGCTGAGGGGAGACCTCATTGCTCACTACAACCACCTGAAAGGAGGTTGTGGTGAGGCTGGTGCTGGTCTCTGCTCCCAGGTAACTAATGGTAGGATGAGAGGTAATGGCCTTAAGTTGTGCCAGGGGAGGTTTAGATTGGACATTAGGAAGAAGTTCTTCACTGGGAGAGCAGTGAGCTGCCTGGTGAGCCTGAACAGGCTGCCTGGGGAGGTGGTGGAGTCACCATCCCTGGAGGGGTTAAAAAAATGGGTAGATGTGGCGCTTCGGGACATGGCCTAAGGGTCAGGGAGATGCTGGGATAAAGGTTGGACTTGATGACCTTAGAGGTCTTTTCCAACCTGAATGATTCTGATTCTATGACTTTGTCTCCCTTGTGGGAGAGGATATGGGGCAGTGGGTGCCCCAGAGCAGCTCCTGGGGGGTGCGGGAGCTGCTGACGGCAGCAGAGCACCCCCAAGGACTCAGCACCATCAGCCCCAACACTGACCGCCCGAGCGGAGCAGGCAGCCTCCCAGCCCCAGAGCAGCACCCAGACACCTTCATTGATGGGCACAGGGTGATTCCGGGGTGTCCATCACCCACCAGCCGAACCCCAAGGAGAGGAGCCACCCGGGAACACGGCAAGGGGATGGGGGGAGACCTCCCGGGAGGCTCCTGTGGCCCTGGGGTGTTGGGGGACACACTCACATAGTTGTCCCGTGCCGACCACGTCGGGTAGAGCTGTGAGTGCAGCTGCCGCTCCTTCCGTGCCAGCTCATAGTACTTGGCCTGCTCCTCCCGCGACAGCGAGTGCCACTGTGGGGGGAGAAGAGACCCTACTGCAGACCCCGAACTTAAGCTGGGAACCTCAAGGTCATGCTGGAAACCCCAAGGTCAAGTTGCAAACCCCAAAGCAACACTGCAAAACCCAAAAGCCACACTGAAAACCCTGAAGCCAAGCCACAGACCTCAAAGCCACGCTTCAGAACACAAAGACAAGCTGCTGGCCCCAAGGACACACTGCCCTGGGGCTGCAGAGCTCCCAGGACCACCCCATCCCATTACCACCCAGGTCCCCAGCAGCTCGCAATGCCCCAGGTCAAGGGATGGAGCCACAGGGAGAGGTGGAGTGAAGGGGGCTGAAGGTCACGGTAAGGTCCCAAACAGGGCAGCCTGTGGGCAGGGAGCTAATGCCAAGGGAGGTGCCTGTACCCGTCGGCCCAGGATCTGGTTGATGGCAGCACTCTCCTTCAGCGTGCACTCGGCCACCACCTTGGCCCTCATCTCTTTCATGTACAACATGAAGGCGTTGAGCGGCTTCTTGATGTGGGGCTTCTTCTCCTCCTCCTTCTTCACAGTGACAGGGGATTTCCTGCAAGGAGCAGGATGGTGGGTCAGAACCTCCTGATGCCCCAGGGCCGAGCTCCCACCCCTGGGCTCGTTCCTTCCCATCCCCCACTCACGAGTTGCTTCCGGGGCTGACGCTGGGCTGGGTGGGTTCCTGCTTCACAATGGGTGAGACGATGGTTGGGTGTGGGATGCCCGAGGGGTGCAGCCCGTGGG
Source organism: Coracias cyanogaster (assembly GCA_033124195.1). NCBI lineage: Eukaryota > Metazoa > Chordata > Aves > Coraciiformes > Coraciidae > Coracias > Coracias cyanogaster. Next base: position 87,254 of record JAVSBS010025486.1, on the reverse strand, counting down.
TGGGTGGTGGGACCATGTGTGGGGAGAAACGGCTGGACATCAAACTGCAGCAGAGGGAGCAGGAAGACAGGGCTCATCAGCTCCCCACGGGCACCAGCATCCCTGGTTTCCACCCCAAACCCTCCTGAGAACCTCCTGGGTGAAGAGACCACCAGCCTCAACCCAGTTGAGGGGCTGGTTTGACACTGGATCCCGCCCCAGCTTGTGCAGGATGGACCCAACTTAAGTGATGCCCTGAGCCCGTGGGATGTTGCTTTTCCCTCACCCATAGGGACCATCCAAACCCTTTTGGGGGTATTTTTGGCCAAGGAGGCCACCACAACCTCCTGGGACTGGCTTGTGCCCGTGGGTCTCCCTGGGAGCACCCACTGCTGATGCTGCTGTGGGGCCAAGTCCTGCATCATCCTCAGCGGCCAAAAACCCGCTGCCAGCTCCAGGACACCCAAGGAGGGTCCCTCATCCCTGCTGAGACCCACCTGGACATGGAGGCGTTCATGGCGAGGGCGGGGTAGGGGTGCCGAAAGCCCCCAGGAGGGATGGAGTACACGGGCTGGCCTTGCCTGCAAACGCACAAGCTTTAGTGGGGAAAAAACCCTCCCTTCCCAGTTCACGGGGGGCCCTTGGACCAGGCTCTGGCCGATCTCCATCCTGATGATTCCCAAACTTCCCAGCGGTGGGGAGACCCCCCCTTCCCAGCCCCCATGGGCACCCTCGGCATCCCACTGAGCTCGCAGGGGAAAAATGGGAGGAGAAGAGTCTCAGGAGGACGTGGGGCTCAGAGAGATGTGCGGCTCAGGAGAATGTGGGGTTCAGAAGGATGTGGGGCTCAGAGTGATGTGGGACTCAGGAGAATGTGGGGTTCAGAAGGATGTGGGGCTCAGAGGGATGTGGGGTTCAGGGAGGTGTGGGGCTCAAAGTGATGTGGGGCTCAGGAGGACCTGGGGTTCAGGGGGATGTGGGGCTCAGGACATGGGGCTCAGGAGGATATGGGAACTGCCCGGGCCCAGGGGCACGGCGGTGGGAGCGAGCCCCCAGCCCTGGCCCATCCTTACTGTGGCACGAGCCAGCCCAGCGGGTGCGGGATCTGCCCCACAGCTCCCGGCGACAGCGGGTAATAGGGGGGCAGCTCGGATGGGTGCGGTGGCCGTGGGATTCCTGCCGAGAAAGGGAGGGATGGACGAAGGGGAAGTGGTGTTAAAACATGGACACGGCAGCTCCTGAGCACCCCGCTGGCCTCCAAGCACTTTGTCTACCCCTGAGCACCCCATCTTCCTCCAAGTACCCTCCAGCTAAACACCTCATCTTCCTTGGAGCATCCTGTCTCCCTCTGAGCACCCACCACCTGAGCACCCCATCTTCCTCCAAGTACCCTCCAGCTGAGCACTCCGTCTTCCTCCAAGCACCCCATCTCTCCCAGCACCCATCTGGAGCACGGGGAGAAGATGCTGAGAAAACCATAATGTTGACCTGGAGGAATCCCCATCACCCCACCCAAACCTACACCCAGGTGAGGACCCATCCCACCAGCTGCATTCCCTTCCCACCAGCCAGGGACCAGGTGGTGAAAACCAGCCGGGAAGCAGAGGGACCGCCCGAGAGCACCCAGCATGGCACCAGCACTAGCACGTGCCCCAGCTCACCTGGTGTGTCCCCCAACCCCATGCTCACCTGTCTTTGGGTCGATCTCCGGTGAGAGGTGGCCAGGTGGTGAGCCCGGCGAGAAGTGGTCATTGCTGTAGGTGATGAGCGGGGTTAGCGGGTGCATGTGATGGGTGTGCTGCACCACTGGGACCTTGTTGGACTGCGGGCACCAAGGGAGAGCATGTGGGAGAGCGAAACAATGGCCAGCCCCCCCCCAGACCCCACCACGGGCATGGAGTGGGGGCTGGAGTGGGGTTTTCCTCCAGGGAACCCAGCATCACTGTGGGATTCAGGTGCTCTTACCAAGTGTGCAGGCGAGGGCGAGCGGCTGTCCTTCAGCGTGGCACCGGCCGGCACGTCCAGCAGCGGCCACTTCATCTGCAGGTACTGCAGGAGAGATGGGCTGACCTCCTGGAACAGCCCCCCTGGCCCCAAAACAGCCCCCTGATCCCAAAATACCCCTCAGCCCCCAAACACCCTCCTTATACCAAAATCCACCCAGCTGCAAAACATCCCCCAGGCCCTAAAATACCACCTGACCGCTAAACGCACCCCCAGCTGCAAAACTTCCCCTGGCCCCAAAACAACACCCTGGCCCAGAAACACTCCCTAGCCCCAAAACATCCTGCTGGCCCTAAAACATCCCCCTGTCCCTAAAATACTGCCTGACTGCAAAACACACCCCCAGCCCCAAAACTTCCCCTGGCCCCAAAACATCCCCCTGTCTCTAAAACACTCTCAACACAAAAAAACCACCCCCAACTCCAAAACATCACCCCTGGCGCAAAAAGACCCCCCTGACCCCAAGACCATCCATCCCCAAAACACCCCCTGGGCCCTAAACACCCTCAGCCCCAAAACATCCTCTTGATGCCAAAACATCCCCCCGGCCCCAAAAGATCCCCCAGACGCAAAAAGACACCCCCCAGCCCCCACACCAGCCCCGCCCCGGCTGCACACTCCGCCGGGGACACCCCAACCCAGACTGGGCACCTCGGGCGGGTGGCAAGGGAGGTCTGGGGCACACGGGGCTGTTTTCAGCACTATGGGCCCATAAATGGTGCAAAGCCCCAACCCCTAAACCCCAAATCTTTGTCTTAAACGGTGCAAAGCCCCAAACCCCAAATCTCTGCCCCAAATGGTGCAAACCCTGAAATCTTTGTCCTAAACGGTCCAAAGCCCCAAATCTTACACCCCAAATCTCAAACCCCAGATCTCAAACCCCAAATCTCTGCCTAAATCCTGCAACCCTCCAAATCTTTGTCCTAAACAGTGCAAAGACCCAAACTCCAAATCTCTGCCCCAAACGATGCAGAGCCCCCAACCCCAAACCCCGAATCTCTGTCCCAAATGCACAAAGCCCCAAATCTTTGCCCCAAATGGTGCGAACCCCCAAATCTCTGCACCAGAGGGGGGGCCCCTCCTTGTCCCCGTCACCACCCTCAGATTGCTGGAGCGTGAGAAACCCGCTTCATATTTCAGAACGGGGTGGGGGGGGGCAATATGTGGGTTTTGGGGGGGCTTTTCCCCATCCCCCAGTTAAACCTCGCTGCAACTCGCGGGTTGGCCTCCCTGGCTCTGGGCACAAGCGGCCCCCAAAAGAAAGGTGCTTTGTGTAGTGCTGGTCGGGGGGGGCCGCAGGGGGGGCCGGAGGCATTTCCCGGCAGCCGGCGGGAGGAGATGCCTGAGCTGGGGAATGTGGCCGCAGCTGCGCCCAGGAATTTCCCCCAGTACAAACCTTCCTGATCCCAAGCAGCTGGAAGGAAAACCCAGTGAGGAGCTGGAGCTGCAGCAGTGTTAACTCTTCCAGGGCGGGACAGGCGCAGCCCCCCCCCAAATGGCCTGTAACCCCCCCCAGCACCTCCCGCTTTCCCCTAGTCTTCAGCATCCCTTCCTGCAGCCCCTCCCCTCCAGTGTCCCCAGTACACCCCCACATCCATTCAGCTTCTCCTGTATCTCCTCCTGCACCTCCAGTATCCCCCCCACTCTATCTCCAGTATCCCTGCTCCTGCACCTCCAGTATCTCTCTCTTCACCCCCAGTATCTGCCTTGAATCTCCAGCATCCTCCCTCCCTCTCCAGTACTGCCCATCTCCAGTATCTCCCCTCCACCTCCAGTATTGTCTCTCCATCTCCACTATCCTCTCTTGCACCTCCAGTATCACACCCTTCCCATCTCCAGTATCCCTGCTCCACCCCCACTATCCCCCCGCATTTCCAGTATCCCCTCCTTTGTATCTCCAGCATCCCCCTTGAATATTCAGTGCCTTCTCCTGAACCACCAGCATTGTCCCTCCAAATCCAGTATTGTCCCCCCATCTCCATCACTCCCTCTCCATCTCCAGTACCCCCCCCACCTCCAGTATCCACCCCTCTCCATCTTCAGTGTCATTCCATCTCCAGTATTCACCCTTCCCATCTCCAGTATCCCCCCTATTTCCAGTTTCACCCCCTCTCCAACTCCAGTATCCTCTCCCCATTTCCAGTATCCCCTCCCCATTTCTAGTATCCATCCCTCTCCATCTCCAGCGTCTGCCCTTCCCATCTCCAGTACCCTCCCCGCCTTTTCCAGTATCACCCTCTCTCCACCTCCAGCATCACCCCCCATCTCCAGTATCCTCCCAGCATCTCCAGGACCTCCTGCCCCAATCCCACACCTCTGGCTCAGCCGCAACCCCCTCACCAGCTCCTGGCACCCAGCCACCACACTGCCTGCTGGAATGTGCTGGGAGCCACCGGGACCAACCCGCCGCCACCACGTGCTGACGGCACCACCTCAAAGCTGCCACGCCGCCAGCCTGACACAGCCCGGCACAAGGATTCCCCATGACCCAACCACCGGCACAGGGGATCCCCCAAACCTTCTTCCCCGCCGCAACCAGGCACCCACATCCCGCATGCACGGGGCCACCCTGGCATCCCGGTGCCGCTGCCTTGGCGCCATTCTTGGCACCGCCGGGATAACGGCGGAGAGAAAGACCCGTGGGCACGGGTGAGTTGTGAGCGGGTCCTCGGCAGCTGGTTGCAGGGGAGGCCGGGAGCCCGGCTGTCGCTCAGCGCACACTTGGAAAGCGAGAGCTCCATGACCGCCACATGCCTGGCGCTCCTGCCACTGTCGGAGCCGTTTCTTGAAGCACTGGCTTTGATGCGTCCTCCAAAAGCGGGCGATCAAAGATGGCGGGTGGCGGCAGGGCCGTCGCACGCTCTGGCTGCTGGACAACCCTGGGCTGCTTCCAAGGAGCTGCCACCACCGAAGCTGCCACAGCGCACGGCTGGTGAGAGGGCGGCAGCTACAGATGCTCCCGTGGGGGATGAGGTGCCCCAATGTCCCCGGGGATGTGCTGGCGCGATGCTGAGGACACCTCGACATCCCCATGGGGGCACTGGGGAGATGGACAAGATATCCCGACGGCTGCACGATGGTACATGGGCAACCCATGGGATGTCCTGGGCACTGCCATGGCTGTGCCTGGTGATGCATGAGGTATCCCAACATCCCCATGACCATCACAAGATCCCCGTGATTGTGCCTGGGTGACGTATGAGATGTCCTGACATCCCCATGAGCTGCCTGGGGTGATACATGATGTCCTTAGTGTCCCCACAGCTGTGCTGGGACAACACACAAGATGTCCTGACATCCCTGTGACCATCATGAGATGCTCTGAGCATGGCTGCAATGGGACAACAGATGAAATGTCCAAACATTCCCATGAACACCACTCCCAGAAGGACCTCAAGGGGCTGGAGTGTGGCCAGAGAAGGGCAATGAAGCTGGGGAAGGGTCTAGAGCACAAGGCTGGTGAGGAGCATCTGAGAGACCTGGGGGTGTTGAGCCTGGAGCAAAGGAGGCTCAGGGGAGACCTTCTGGCTCTGCACAACTCCCTGAAAAGAGGTTGGAGCCAGGTGGGGTCGGGCTCT
>JAVSBS010025486.1:51477-79124 GCA_033124195.1 Coracias cyanogaster | reverse complement strand
TTTTTGCTTTCAGCCAAATTAGGATTTTGAAGTTTGAGAAATCCCTGAGTTATTCAGATGCTACTGAAATTTGTCACTGTGGCAAAACATCTGCCTTTATACTTCATCTTGATATATTTTTAACAAGTCAGAGATACATATATCTGGCCTCCTACATACCTTAAAGTGACATTAAAGCTTTAGATGTTAATGGAGCAAGAAAATAAGTTCCTGTCGTGGGCTGTATGCATGTTACTATTTGCTTACATCTATATTAGAAATAAAATGTAAGATACACGCTGCATGAGGCTGCGGTATGTTCGTAACTTGAAGTGTTCAGTGATCATGATATTGTGAGTTTCTCTCTTCTTTATTAACCCCTTGGAATTCTCTTTCCCAACATTCCTCACAAGGAGCTGTCTCATGAGTTTGAAAAAGAGAGCTTACTATTATGGAAAATCAATGGAGCAGGAAAAGGGAGAAAATTATTACCAGAAACTACTGGAATGGGTTAAGAATCATAAAGCTTAGAAAAGGAAGATCTGATACGACTGAGCTGAGATGTGATGAGTACAGGATGGAAGTTGCCATCATTGCATTATAGAAAGTGTGATTGCTTATCACCTCAAGGACGTTATACAAACAGAATTTGATGGCTGAGGCAGATGGAGCAGCCAGCGGTTGCAAAAGAGACTTCACAAACCTTTTGGTTACCAGCAGGTGAGCAGTCAGTGGCCATCAGCATTCTGTCTGGAAAAAAATTCTATGCACGGGTCATTCTGTTGCAGTCACAAAGTATCCCTTGTGCATCCTGCCAGAGCTGTGCTGAGATGATGCTACTGGGAAAAGTACCGGAAGAGGTGGGGCTCTGGGGAAAACTGTGATGGCAAAATCACAGGAAATCACTGGCAGGCGAGAGAGAACCATTTGCTTTTGCCATCAGCAGTGTTTCTAGAGTTGTTGCCTCCCTGCTGAAACCAAATCCTGTTGTTAACATACACACAAACAAACGTGGACAGTGATTTCAGCCGGTACATCTGTCATTTTCCAGTTCAAGTAGTTGCTGTAACCTTCCTGTTACGTACCACGGGGATGAGATTGCACTGTGAAGTAGGATTTACATCTGATGACACGCAGATAAGATGTCTTAAAAGGCCAGATAGCTTGATCTTCCACAGAGATTCCTCGAAAACTTCATTTTGTCTTTGTTGTGTTTCCTGTGGGTGCTCAGTGAGTGAATATCTTCCAGAGGTAATTGTGCAAGTAAAGAAGGTTATCAGCTGCAGCTGCTCGTCACTGCCCTCTTTTTGGAGATTACACCGCCACGCACCAGCAATCTGCTGATTAAAGAGTTCAGTCAAATACTATCTCCTGTGTCTTGGACAGAACGGTGTAAATAGTCACTTTTTGCATGAAGTAAATCAGCGAGCTTTGAATTGAAACACTCGAAAGTAGATGAAAAGGGACAATAACCTCCTTTTACTGGGGGAGTTGAGGCCATAGTCAGTGGGCTCCTTTGGCCAATCCTGACAACATCCCCTTTGCCCAGCTCAGGATCCCAACGTGACACACGCTCCCTTTGCTTCCTTGAGTGGCCGCAGCAGATGCAATTGTGCTCGTTTGACATCAAATATTCAGTTCACTTCAAAGTGCCAGGTTAAATGAATTGTATCTGCTACATGCAGCATTGTATCATGTATTCTTTTCTGATATATTCTCATAACAATTCCAAAGGATACTTTCCTCATCTGGCGTGATGCATTAAAACATGTTACATCTCATGAATTCTAGTTCTCTTGCTGCCAGTATGACCTTCATGTAAATCCCAATAAATCTTGCTAGGTATGGCACAGATTAGTCCTTAAAGGATATATAACTTCTCATGTATCCGAAAGAAAAACCGGTAGCTCAGTTTTGCCTGAAGAGTAGCTACCTCAGGGGAGCTACATACCATTTACATAAAATCCTAATGCTTTACCTTTATTAGGTAATCAGTCACATAAATTTGACCACCCTAAGCCTGGAAGGACATTCCTAATTGAGAGCTCTAGCAGGAGCTGTTACAGAAAGAAAATAAAGAAAAAGCAAACTGGATGCAAGGTTTTATCAAGATGCTGCTCCAGGGTATGAGGATCTCTGGGCAGTATTTGTCATGGCTTTGTGATTGCCATTTGGGTGGTACCTGAGCACCTCACTGACTGCAATGTAGGTGTCACTACTGTAATATTTCACTTGGCAAAGAGAAATGAAATATGTAGATGAAGTAACCTGGGCAAGGACTTGTGTATTTGCAGTGGTGTAAGCTGTTGAACGTGTCTTCCAGTCGCCGGCTACTGCCCCGTTCCTTGCACTGCTCTTGTTCCTGGTAACTAGAACCTATTTTAATGAGCAAGTCTCATCCTGTGCCCTTCTCTCACTGTCCCGACCTGTCAAGATCTTGTAGAGCCATCCAGTGCATCTCCTAGAACCCCTGAACACTGACCTCGGCTTAGCTGAGCTCTCTGGCTATACCGCCATATTGAAAGAGTAAGTTCAGATTGCCGCATAGATGAAAATATTTCCCATTTGAGTGTACTTAGCCTTCAATATTTTTTAGTACTTTGTGTGTTATTTTATGGCTCTATTTATCAGTATGGCTCTTCATAAACAATGACTGTTAATTGTAAGCTGGAAGGGTGTTGGGGGGGTTCTGGTAAGAGAACTGGCTGTGCTTGTGAGCTACTCTGAATTCAGTTCTCCAGGATAAATACAAGTTCAGATGATGTGTGCCCAGTGAGGGGAAGGGAGGCAGGAAGAAAGCCTTTCAAATTTGACCCAAGCAACAGTATGTAGGAAATTTATATTCCCGATTATGAAAAGTAACTTTTTTTTTTAATAAGATACTACATAGAAACTGTTTTTCCTCACTTCCTGTCATTATTAAAGACTTCTTACAATTGACCATTCTAAATTAGAATGTTTTCATGCATAATAACAATTACCAAATAATATCTGTTGAGAGGTACATGTCTTGCACCTTATTTAAGAAAAAAAAATAAATATAAGCAATAGCATTTCTTGTTTGCATGCAACCTCTTTTTTTAAGCTACTTCAGGAAAAAAAAAAAAAATTAAAAACTTGTCATAAGGACCTGCAACAAAATTAAGTTATTCTCCTCTTTTCCTTGATAGAAACTTTATCCTCAGAATGCAGAATCTGAAGTGTAGTGCCTCAGAAATTCTTTGAAAAAAAATAATGGCAAGTGTTGCTATGGTTACAGAGCCATTCCCATTCGCTTTTCTTTTCTGCCTTAGTAATGAAAGCGGAAAGAGGGATTTTTATTCCGATGATTTGTATGATGCTCTGCAAGGGAGATTCATCTTCCCCTAAATACTTCTCAAACAGCTTTTTAAACTAGAATATTTGGGGGTTTGGTCCTTTCTGAAGTTGTTTATCTCTGTTTTCTTAATAAAGTTAAAGACAAATGTAATCTTAAAAAGCTGAAAATCGTGAGTTTCACTCACAAGTCAAGTTGGATGGAGGATAGATGAAATTTCCATCCTTCCTCAGTCTAATACCCCTCAGGTATAAAATATTCAGGTTGCCGCGAGTTACCTTCGTTTATTGAGTTACCTTAGTCTCAGGAGTGACTACCACTGATAATTTTTTTTTTTAAGATTAAAGCACAAGATATTCTTAAGATTTCATAATTGCATGTGGAACAGAGGTGCTGTAGGACACCCAGTTTTACCCCACTAGGCAGCTGTTTTTTTTCTCTGTACTTTTGTGAGCAACTTCCAGTTTCTTTTCCTTCCATTAACACAAACCTCTGTGAACCCAGAAAAAAAGCCTACGACGCTTTGCTTCTGAAAGACACTTTTCATAGGCTGACAAGTAATTCCTAGTACGGCTGAATTTAAATGTTTGTGAAAACTCTTCTGGTTTTCTTATCAACAAAGTATCGTCATCAGCTCTTCCTGAGGATGAAAATACATTTGGAGGCAGCCGCTGCCAGGGTAATGCAACTGAAATGTTCTCCTGAGGACAATAAGCAACCTCTTTTAAGGTAGCAATGATGTGGCATAAATGTACTCTCTAAGGACAGAATAACTGATGCATTTCCCTGGGGGTCGTTACGATTCCGCTGCAGAAAGCTTCCTGTGAAAAGATAATGCAAATAAAGGCAGCTTGTCATGGAAACGCACAAGACATTGTGTGGTTTGGGCTTTTTTTTCCCCAGAAAACCTCATTTGGGAATGAGAATAGGCTTCAATTTTACAAAAGCTGAAGACCTAGACTACTTTACACAGCCCCATTAGGAAGAGATTTTCTGCTGGCTGTCTTGATAGCGTACACATTTTAGGTGGGGCTGTCAGCGTGCCTATCATTAGGGTTTGCTGATGCTTTTTTTTAGTAACGTGTAGCTCTCGCTATCTCATAACTTTGCCAAGCAGCTATGTGAATTTTGCCATCCTGAACGGTGTTTCTAGATTTCAATACACAGACAGAGACATATATTCCCTTTGATGTTTTGTTTTATTTCACTTCTTCAGCCAAAGCAGTTGCAGATGTCTCTGAGAGTTAACGTAAAGAAGTAGTATAGTGCTCTTTAGCTGGATTTTTTCGTTTGGATTTAATTTCCCCTCCCTTCTCTTAAGCCTTTGCTTTTTTAAAAATTTAGACGTTGGTGCAGAAACTTACTTTGATCGCTTTGAGCACCACTCTGCCCTTGCTGTCCCTGGGAAAACCTACCACCATTTTCTAAATCACAAAACTAAGAATTTTAGTTAATTCTCGGAAAGGTACATCATTATTGGAAACAAGGCCTTCACAACTTTTTTTGCCCGAGCAGGCTGGATGTTGTCTGTTCTCACCCAGCATCTACATGTCCGGACTCTTACTGAGCTACCTCTTCAGGCTAACGGAGCATGCACCGGCGGCCACAGCTCTGGAAAGTGGAAGGACGGGGAATACGCCATCCTGGAGCGCAAGAGCTGCTTCACGCTGCCAGCGCTGGAAGGAGCGGCGCGGAGAAAGGGCTCTGGGTTAGGACTGGGAGCTTGTGTTCTTGGTAACCCCCTACTGACACAGTGGAAAAAAAATAACGGATTGAAACGAGCGTGGTAATAAGGCTGGACCTGTGTGTAAGGGACGTCAGCCTAAAAAAGCAACAGCTGCTGTGACCTTGGTCTGGGAATATTAGTTTTAGAGCTGAACAGCAGAAAAGGACATGAGGCAGTGCCTGATGGAGATACAGAGCTTGCTTAGATTTCATGGCATTTGCTGACACAACAGAAGTGGTGAGATAAGCAGACCTTTGGTGATGTGTGGTCATAGCTCAAGACTTCTCAGCGCTGGAGAGAAAAAAAAAAACCCAACATTTTTTTTGCACTGGCAGCTGCCAAGGCTCTTGAGAAATGGGGTGGAATGGAAAAGAGTAACTGCAGAAATTTTAGAAGTGGAAGCTAAAGGTTGAGGATTCAAGAGGACTGCAAATATGAAGGTGAGTAAAAAGGGCTGAGAGGAATCTGCAGTTTCAAGCAGGAGAAGTAGGGGACCCAGGAGACTTTCAGACTGCAGTTGACAGAATAAAGATTAGGGAGGGCAGAATAAAGATCAGGAAAGGACACTGTAAAAGGAACCAAGATTTGGAAACAGGAAGAAGAATTTGTCCACGTTGTCTTCAGGAGTCTGGATTTAGAGCTGGACAACGGTAGACAAATGAGCTGCTGAAAGGGTCAGAGTGGCGGCAGCACCCGTGCCAGAGACCGGGACCTGCTCCGCTGTTTTGCTGCTGCCGCTATAGAAGGAAGCGGATTCTTAGCATCCAAGGTCTAGCTGCATTTCTTCAGTTCCAGTCTGACTATAAGTTAGATCCTTAAACCTGTTCAAATGTTAAAGTAACTGGAAACGGTTTGATGCACAGGAGAGTACCAATGATACTCACTGCCCAGTGTTCGTACTGACTGAACCCTCAAAAGCACTGACGTGGACATGGGAGCCTTGAAAAACAACTGCAGACCCAAATACCTTACTGAAAAACCCTTACGATAGGCTTTAAAAACCCCCAAATTTTCCCTTTTTGTCCAAATATATTCTGGAGGGTGCTTTAAACAATAAATGTTTCTGATTCTTACCACCTTCCCAGGTGACTCTCTGCCAAAAAATTGAGACTTTATGTGCAATATCATAATCTAAGATTCATATTTTAAATAACTTGGGTGCTTAAAGCTTCTTTGAAAGAACCAGTAACTTATGCAAGTTTCATTTTTGAATTTCTGTGAAATTTATCTTCAACTATTTGATTGAAGTTTTGAGCAGTCTCTCTTGATTTCACGAGAAGGGAAACATATAATTAAAATTAACTGAAAATCTAAAGAAATACATGGAGAGTTGTTTCAGATAACTTAAACATGGGATGGGGAAAGATTTTCTATATTTGCATGTTTTATTACTGGATATAAAAAGCAATTTTTCAAATAAATCTTGGGTCTTCTGAGTCTTCCACCCATTTATCTGTAAAAAGATCAAAAAGAGTATGCAATTTCCAGAACGCTCTGACTGCCTAAGCTGCACTAAAAATATTTCGGTTCTGGCTGCCCCATGTAAGTTACTGGAGAATGTTCTGTGTTTAAATTGGTCTCTTCTGGTTTTATGCTCAGAGGGCAGTTTCTGTAAGATAGCTAGCAAAAGTCTTCTAAAAGAAACAGCAATCCAGAGCAGAGAGGGGTTTCTTAAAGGAAAATGTTGCCTTTTTTGTCTAGCTCCGTTTAAAGTTTTATACATTTTTTTAATCCTAGTCACTGCAATAATTTTTTAAATTATTAACACTGCTCTCTCTGTAATTTTACTTCCTTTGTTGTTTTCTATAAGTGACTTGTACATAGGATAAAAGTAACCGAGTGCTGAAATTTAGATGGAAATCGTTTGCCGTTTCTAAAAAGAGGTGCCACCTACCCCAGTGCTTGAACTTCTTGGAATTGTAAGAGTAGTGCCTATGCCATGCCCAAAATGTGCAAGTTTATAATTTCTCAGTGAGTCTTTATCTCAGGTTTTGTTACTTGTATCTGCAGATATCTAAAAGTTGCCCTGTTTGGGGTGTTTTGGGCATATTATGGCTATAGTTATCCTCCACTTCATACCTTACATCACCTATTCCCTGGCATTGAATGCTTTACCTAATCTGAATTTTTACATGTCCGCACCCTAAAAGTGAAGGGTAATTACTGATTATTATTTATTCTTACTAAGAACAAAAGGTAATTACTGATTCTTACTAAAAAAAGAAGGGTGATGACTGATATGTAGTGGATTCAGCCCACTAGATGAACGTCGAGGTTACTGGTTGGTAAGTTTTTAACAAGGGGAAGTAAAGGTGTCGCAGGGGCAAGGGAGGCTGCAGATCTTCCAATTTTGTTGGCAGGTGGAAACTCATTAAAACGGCACATGCTTGAGAAGGTAGAGTATATATATCTATCTCTTCCGTACTGCTCTTGGGACAATGCTCACAGAAATATCCCTGTTTCATCTGATAAATGGTGATCTTGCAAAAGAATGTGGTTCCTCTCCAGGCAGCTGTGCAATTCACTGCTTCGTGCTTCCTTTTTCTGTGCGCTATAAAGATGAAGTCTATTGCCTTAGACATTTACAAATCAAGTCTTTTCATATGTCACTAACTGCTTTTAGAGAAAAGCACAGATGTAGAACCCCTGTTTGTCGCTGAAGAGAGGCCAGCAAAGAGGCTGCTGCCAGGGAGGCTCACCACTGCTTCATCAGGATCCACGCTCAAGAGCGTTCCTGCAGCACTCCATGGACAGGGTACTGCCGAGAACAGCTTTTCCATACTGGAAAAAACCACTACACTTAAAATAATGTAAAACAGACAAAAACTGTACTATATCTAACTCTGATTTTGAAATCCTGGCCTTCACTCCATCCCCCTCTCCTCTCCGTGCAGCTTTGTGAGAACTCTGGATGCGGGTTTCTGGCTGCTCTGCAGAAACGTGGGGGATTGGGAAGCGAGGGGGAGGGATGGTAGGACCAAAGCTTCTTTGGTTTTTGCCCTTTTTTTCCCCCCCTTCCCTATTTGTGGAATGAGGCATTTCTATTTGCTGCAGGCTGGTAGGACTGCCAATTTTCCCTTTGGGGAAGGACTGTAGGTTTGGAGAAGGCTGCAGGAAAGGCGAGGGCAAGACCAGCACCTGCGTCTCCGTTGTTTTTGAGTCCGTGTTGCTGGACATACACTTGCATAAAGCTTCAACACACTTCAAGATAGTTTGAGGTTTTTAAATGAAAAGATAATTCTGCTGCTCTCTGTTTCTCTTTGTGAAAGCCAATAAACTGGTTGAATACTGTTTTCTTTAGTCTTAAATTGTCTTAAATTGCAGTGCTTCATAACATAAATCCACTACCAGAGCACTTAAAACTAAAGCATCAATGTCAATTTGATTTCACTTTAATCTAATTCAGAGAGATAGAGCTTAAATCTTGTACAACACATATGGGGATCTTTATTTTTACCTTCTGTTGTAATGGAAAACTTACACCAACACTCTGAGGCATTTTAAACCTTTAAACTGAGAAGGATGTCAATCCAAAGATCGGTCACAATTGGGACAAAATCTAATTTTGGAGCCTTTCAGCAGATCTGGAATCGCTTTCAAGAACTGACCTGCAGTTTAATATTTTTCAGATAAAAAGATATGAGGTGGCACAGAGATGTCAGTTTATAAACCTCTTCCCTCCACAAAAGCACAGCATGTTAAAATTGCCAGTGATAGAGTGGGGGTTTCGGTCACGCAGCAGGAAGCCTTTCGAGTGACTCCAGCATGGTTTTCCTCTTGTCAACAAGATAATTTGAAGAAAAATAGTTGTGCTTCCAAACTAACAGTGTCTCCTGTCACAGAATTGCTGAATACTTGTTTCTGCTACAAAGATTTTTATGAGAGAAGAGCAAGACTAATTTACAAACATTAAGAACCAGGATGTGATAAACCCGGCTCTGCTTCAGTGTTTGGAGAATCTGCACTGTCAGTTGAGCTACAAATGTGCTGCGGCCGTCAGGAACGCTTGCCAAGCCTCGCCGCAGCCAAGGTCCGCTTTCTTCTAAAAAGCTCTCGTTTTCTTGAGAGGGATAAACCTTATAAAGTCTGGCTTGCTTTACTGTATGTCTCCATCATCTGGGTATTCAAAAGGCAGCAGTTGAGGCCCTTAAAATCCTTTGCAGCTATTCAGTTACACAGACATGAAATGTACCCTTATGTTTCTTACATGTTGTATTTGAGTTTAGGAGTTCCATGACAAAGGAGAGCTGGAGAGAATGAAGAAGCAGCAGCTTAAAAAATGCTTCTAAGCTCATCCTAAAAAAAAATAAAATTGCTTCCATCCACCGGGCCATGCCTCCAGGCATTTTTTAAATCCCTAGAGCAGGCATCCAACACCTTTAGATAGTGTTTGCCTATAGATGTGTATCCCCCTTCATGACTTGAGGTTGTGCACTGCTGGCCAAAGTGTTACAATTTGTTATCTACTCGTGCCATGGCTGGAGACCCACTCCTCCAAACCTGTCCACGCAGCTTGCAGGTGGTTGTCTCACTCTGTATTCTAATAAAGTATGGAAATACCAACAAGGACTAGTAACACGTGCTCCTGGTATCTGCACATGGACTTGTGTTGTTGTTAAACTACTAATGTCCTAAGACATCTCCCAAACTATTTCCTATCAACTATTTGTCCTCCAGATGCAAACACTATATGGCATTAAGACTATAAAGGTGGTTTAATCTGTTGCTTCTTCAGCAAGATAACTTCCTGATTTTTTACTACAAGGACACCCTTTTCTTGTCTGTAGCAAAAGCCGGAGTACTCTTAAGTGCGCTGCGGATAAACGAGACGGCAGTGCTGTGATTCCACAGGCAGGCACAGTATAATTACAACCTATAAATTGGGTGTTGTGTTTATTTGAACACGTGAACCCCAACTGCTGAGTTACAAATCAGTACTAATTTATATACGTCAAGGCCTGTCTCTGACTCGCAACAGCTGCTAAAGGCAGAAATTAAATATATGGGGACGCCTGACAAAAATCCAGATGCTGACAAAGTGTAGTAGGTGCCTTCAAACATCACCGAGTTCTTTCACTGGTGTTTTTGCTTGACGCTGATAAAAGTCAAAGGGAGTACATGGTTCCCTCTGAAAATAAAGATATCTGACAAAGATGAAATAAGAGAAAAATCTATGGCTGAATCTATTATTTGCCTCTTGTCTAAGAGAACAGCTGATTGCTGCAGTGGTCTAATGAGCCACTCTGAGCTGGCACTCGACTCTGACTGCAATCTGAACAAAACAGTTGCACCCTCTCCAGTCACAAATAGGATTTTTATAGTAAGACCCAACAGCAATGCATTTGAATTTTGATTCCACAAGAAAAACTTGACAGCACTTAGAACTCAAACCTTCAGCATGTGCAGAGCAGATCTGCCTGGACAGGGCGAACCAAGGAAGGGCAGAAGACGACATTTTACAGTTAATGTAAAAGCAGACTTAGGTGTATGGCTCTTTGAGGGTTCAGTGATCACCGGGTACTTCCCTTGTCATTCATAAAATGATCCCTGCCACTGGTAAAGCAGCAATATTGAAATTAAAACTGCTGTAAGGTAATTAACTGAGGTAGTGATAAAAAGGGAGGGAGATACTGTTGGCAGGGGTTATCCTCAATGTGAAGCTCTGACTGGGGCTAGAAGAATTGCTGCAAGGTATCTATGCAGAATGGTTTTCTTCTTACTTTCGGGATTTCTGCAAACCTGAAGTTTTCTGAGAGAAAAGACAGGAATAGCCACTAAATCCGACCCAAGATCTTGCCTCTGTCATCCCTTAATGAACACTGTAAGAACCAGCCTGCTAGGTCTCTCGCTATCAGGTATTCATAATGGACCTGAAATAACCTCCCTTTTTTATCAGGAACTGACCTTTTCTTAAAAACTTTTTGATGAAACTGATCTTACAAAAAATCCTGGCCTTAAACTTTTATTTTAGACACAAGGGTTTGACTGTGTTTGTGTAGCTGCGATTACGCACCCACAAACTCACAACCCTTACAGCGCTATTGACCAACCATTATCTTCTAGAATCCTCATTTTATTTTCAGGAATAGGCTTTTTTTTTTTCTGATCTCTAACTGAGAAAGCTCTGGGAGCTATAGATGCAGGCATAATTAATTGAAGCCTAGGGCATTTATGCTGGTATTTTAAACCTCTCAGTGAGCCACTGAGATTTTGGGAGCAAATGTGCAAAAAAGCATCCTAAGGAGGTGTGTGTGTATACATATATATATACACATATATATACACACATACATATATATATATATGGGCTACGGGCACATAAAGCTGTGCTATATGTCATTATTCTGACATCTTTTGTCAGTTTGTTGATCTCTTTGAGACCTAAGAAAAACACTCATTTGTGTTCTTAACATTGCAGCTCACACATGTTAGGAAAATTGCATTTTCTTGGTTTACTTCACAAAATACTCAAATTGGGTATCTTAATAAACGTTTCCACCTGATTAGCTCCCAAAGTTGTGAGGAAAGACTTAATTCAAGTCCCGTGTTGGAAACAGAAATCGTCTTTTTCAGATGCCAGGTGTGTGCATGTATCTAGTGTTTGGCTGAGCAATTCCTAGCACAGCAGAAATTAAAAAAATAGAAAATTCTGGCTGCACCCCTTCTCTACCAGCAGCTGGAACAAAATGCTGAAAAAGAAAGCTGCAGCTGTAGTCCAAATCTCTTTATACTCTCTTTATTACTTGCACCAAGCCCTGTACAGTTGAAGCCCTGTGTATTAAAACCAGTACAACCGAGTTCTTTTTAATTTCCTGTTTCTTTTAAGTTAAGGGATTTCTTCCCGGATCAGTAAACAAAAGGACACGCTCCAGACATCTTCCCTGTCTTTGAACGCCACCTTTTCGCACTGTGATCTGACATCCAGGTCTGTGGGTGACAGCAGGGACCTCCCAGGGTTCAGCTTAGCTACTGCACTGCATTTCCTTCGGAGCGAGGGCAGAGCGGAGCCTGTACCACCAGCTCGCAGCACTCACCTCCACCAGGTTTTAAGCTCCATGTTACGCAGCTTGCGTGATCCACCACAGCAAAGTAAAAATGTACTGAGAAAACACATTCAAATGTCTGAAAGATTTTACGTTTCTAAAAGTAGGATGTCAGGACAGATGGCATCGCACCCATACCTATCAGCATCACTAAAATACACGGTCTCCTCAGAGCCTGGCAAGACATCATACTCGTTAACTCATGGCTGAGGAGCAATTTCTGCATCATCATTACAACACAGGGACCGGAAGGCTTTCCTGGCTCACCCAAGGCAGTGCTTCATTGCTGTAGGCAACGGTACCATGTAAACCCTCCCCAAAGCGCTACGTTTCATTTTAAGTTAATGAATGTTGCTCTTACTCATCCTCCTCAGAGGTAACTCTACTTCCTCACTTGTCTTACCATTAAGAAGCAGTTTCTAGTCTAAATTAATGCCAGACTTGTCAGTCATGCCTCTTCTTTGCTAAAACCAAAAAGCAAACCACCAACCAAAAAAAACAACCCACCCCAACAAACCACCTTTTCTTTCCATGTTTCCTCATGACATTCGTCTAATATCTGACATAAAACCAGACTGATTCCTCATGAGTTTTCAATTCCCATTTCGTTGGATTCCAATCTGATCTAATCTTTCCAGACAAAAAACGAAACCTCACAACATCTCCTCCTGAACACGGGAGACCTGGAGGTGAACTGTACCTTACTAAAAACATTGATTCATGATCAGTCCTTAAATTACTTACTTTACAGTAGAACACAAATGACCATGGATACCTAAAGACACTAAAACTTAATGAGACAGTTATTTAAAGAGTTTTTAATTTTGATTATTGTAAGGCTGAGCTGGTTGTTCTCGGACCAGTGAACAATTGAGACTCTAACCGTCCATACAATTCATAATTTAGGAGTATCTGAAATTTTTTTCTGGATCTTGAATCTGCCTAATCGAGCACAGGTCAAGATCACTTCATTTCAACATTCATTTCCTTGATTCAGAGCAGCAAGTCATTCCTCAGTCCAAAGCTACTACTAATCTTAGCAGCATCTAGATGGTTAATTTTAATGCAGTTAAATACATCTTTCTCTACACTCCCTCACAAAAAAGATACCAACATACTGTATTATCTTGTAACTCTTGTTTCAGTGTCCTATTTCTTCAAAGAAGATGGGTTTAGGTGATACAGAAAATACTAAGAACCCTCTTCAGGAAAGCTGTTAGGGATCTCAAACATCACCTTCAGCCATTCGCCATGACTGCTGAGACAGGTACATAGCTGTGTCCCACCTTTCACTGCACTGGGATTACAAGGGAAAAAACTACAAATACTTTATTAATTTTCTTCTCAAAATTGCATAGTTATGTGCCTCAGAACGTACTCCTCAACAGTAGCAATTTATTATTGCATTAAGTTAAATGCAGAGGTTTGAAATATTAAAATTACATTGTGAATTATATTTTTAGTGCTATTTGTGCGCTGTAGAAAGGCAGTGAAACCAACGATTCGGTGCAGACAGAGCGCTTGACTCAGCAGTGCCAAATCGGGAAAGACTCACAGCACTGGAATCTGAGGATCATCAGGTGTCCTTGCGGAGACGATCCCAAACAGATATCTGTTATTGCACCATTGCTTTGGAATGGACCCCCTCAGCAAGACCAGGGCTGGAAATAGGAAGAACACGGACAAGAAGGCGCTTGGATCAAGCTAAAGACAAGGCGATGCTCACCGGTTACTGTTGCAGGCAGAACAGACCTGACTTGGGGAAAATAGACTTCATCTATTACAAATTAAAATACATTCAGGTGATAAGAAACAACAACAAGCATTTAAACATCCTTCCTCTCCCCTAACCAACCCCTTCCTAAGGCTCAACTTCACCCCTTGATCTCCAGCTCTTCTACAACTGCCAAGCCCCTGAGCAGCACTGACAGGGTTGGAGCTTACAGTCAGTAAAGACAAGTCTCTCTGCTGCTCCTTCCTTCTCACCTTTGCCTTGCCTCCACCATGGATTCTCCACAGACCACTGCCCTTGCAGGAAATATCCACTTCCTCCAACAAAGTGGCCTGCACAGGCTGCAGAAGGGGCTCCAGAGAGCACCATGGAGCACCTCTCCCTCCCTTCTCTGACCTCAGGGTTCCCTCCTCTCTCATGTTTCCACCCTTCTTTCACAGAGCACCACCAGCTTTGTCCTGTGCTGAGTCAACCATCCCCGGCCCAGGGCAGCCCTGACCTCTTCCACAGAGTCCCCTCCTGCAGCTACCGAGCGCTTGCCACGGACGCGGTACAACAGCTACGGCTTCTGTTCCTGCACGCTCTTTATTTGGTGTTGTTATTTTCAATTGACAAACCTGGAGTTACAGCTCTATCAGTCTTTGTTATCAGCTTGTCAGTTACTTAATAAATACATTCCATCATCTCCGCAGGAGTCCTAGTCATTTAGATGCTAATTCCTGCTTCACAGGTATGTTCTGCACAAGGTGCCAGATACAATAATCTATAGCACTAGTGGTGATAAATTTTAACAGTTTTCATGTCCGTACATCTGTGTGTAGTTTTATTAGGTAGAAAGTATCCAAATTCAAACTAACATCTCCTATCTATATGGGCCATCTTTCTCTTGAGACTTTTAAACGTTGCCGCACTCCGGCTATGTGGCAGCGTTGCACAGCAAGAAATCAGATCCTGAGACACTGGTCATGTCTGACAGCACCAGCAACTACAGTTCTCAAAAGAGCAACACCATTTTCATCCCTACCTGTCACCAGAGCTCGTGATGACACTCAGGAGGGAAGCACAGAGCAAATGGTAGAGACCTCTTTGTCTGTTAAACTGTTAACACGTCCTTTTCATCCATGCTTTGGGGGTGATCAGGGCCCTCTCCAACTGGACTAGACTCAATATTCACCATGTTCTTCTACCCCAACAGTTTAATGTATCCATCAAAATATCTATGCCAGAAGAATCTTTGGATACCCTGGCACATGGGAAAGCTCTTCCTTAAAGAAAGAGCCTTATTTGGGTCATATGATAGAAAATGATGCGTCTCAATTCCAATGAAGGAAGTCAACTTTGCTGAGTAGTCTAAGCTATGACTGAGTGTTTTTATCCTGCTGTTTGTGAAGTGTCCTGCAATCTTGGTGGTGTAATAGAAGTGATTTTAAAATTATTTTTTCTGTATAACTTTAGATACTTTGGATGTTTTTCTACAGTCAGCCAGCTGCAATTTGCTTTGCAGTTGTCTGTCTACGCTGAAGAGACTGGCCTTCAGGGAGGGAATTGAGACAAAGTGAGAAGACGGCATTAATGAAAGCTAGACGAGCTTTTCCACATTTTGTATTAGACTCTTAACCCACCCAGTCTGTGCCAGATCTTTTCCCCAAGCAAGCGCTTATGATGAAAGCTTTTCTCTCCGCTGTGCTTTAGACCAGGTGCTGTAAGGCTGGAAAAAGGAACAATAACTTCAGCTGATGAGTAAAAGTTATTTTAGAAAGCTTGTGTATAATTTTTGTATAAATAAAGAGTCATGCATTTGCAACTCTTTCTCAAACTTTAAAGTGTTCTTTGCAGAACTGAGTAATATAATCATAAGTTACTTTTTGGGTTTCTGAGCATTGCTTAAAAACCCCAACCCAAACACCACACAACGTGATTGACAAGAGATGGAGAAAAAAAAATTGGGAAAAAATTAAACATTGCTTGAAAAGATAATGGGCTGGGTTTTGAAACAAAGAATGGAGCAAATTAAAGTAGTAAATAGGCAATATTGCCCAAAAAAAAAGAACCACCACCGTAAAGCTTGAAAACCTAAAAGAAGCCTCCAGACGGCTCCCTGCCCATCCAGTCCTGCGTGTGTGAGATACATTTGTGGTGCTGTCTCTGCCAGCGAGTGCTTACTGCTCTCCCATGACTAGATCCCAGACGTGTTGATTGCAGAAGAGATCATAAAATGCCAGCATAGGTAACATTTCATCGGTGATGGATTTTTTTTTTTTGTAATCAGAGCTAGGTGAAGGTTAATTAGATTTAATACAGTGGTTTCTTTTTCAAAGCAAGCACGGGGATTGCCAGCTGGCACAGCTTACGTAACCCAGCTTTTACATTTTTCGGGGCTGCTCAGTAAGTAACGAGATTTCTAGAACAGCAGAATTTGCTGCAAAGACACTGGGCTGGGACTCACAAGACTTGAAATTTATTCCTCACTCTGATGCTGACCTGCTGTGTGACTTCTATAAAAATCACTTCAACTCATTCCTTTTCATTGCCACCCTTGGCTGTAACTTGTTTATATAGGTAGTGACCTCCTAAGGCAGTAAAGCAACTTGATAATTGGAAGTTGGGCTTTTTAGCCTCCTCAGTGTAACCACTGTCTCTCTCCCTCTATAACAATCCCTACATCAATTCACTCTTGTTAGAAGTATGAGCCGTAAATAGTAGAACACAATTAAAAAGCCTTCACCTTTTTTCTCAATAGCAAAATTCAGTGCAACAAATTGACAGTACAAAATGATGGTTATGAAATAGCTTCTTGTAAGTTAAGTTTGATGGAGGGGCTCCAGTTGTCCGGTCAACAGCGAGCATCAAGACCTCACCCCTATAACTGACATCTTGGCAGGAACTCTCAGCACAAGAAACAAGGAATAAGGCAGCAAAAGGAAGTCACAAACCAGTCCCTCATTTCCAAGTGTAGTCTGTCTTGGACGACACAGCAATCTTCCCTGTGTCTGATTAATGCATGTGCCCCCATCTTTGGTTTTTTTTTGGGGGGGAGGGGGAGGTGGAGAGATAATGGGAGAAAGACCCTCAGACCTAAGGCTTTCTTTAGTGATGACATGACGAAAGAAAATGTAGGTTTCTATTAAAGGTTTATTAATATCCTCTCTGATAAAATCGCTCTGTATTACCCATAATTAAAGCTCTGATTTTGCCTTTCATTTTCTTAACAATGATCGCTACAACAACTTTGCTGTCTTCTAAGCCAGAAAAAGTAGAAAACAGAATGGCAGGGGAAAAAAAAAGATGTGAAATGATGAATTGCATTCAGCACCAAAAATATGTAGGGAGAAGAGTAAGAATGGCCGTTAAAGAAATCATATCATGAAAGATAAGAAATCTCACAGAACATCAGTCATTCTTATTCTGCATGTTTGCTGGCACAGTAAAGGCAATAAAACATACGCTTCCTTTGTGTAGAACACAAAAGCAGGATCTGAGGAAAAATAACAGTAGAGCACTATATGGTAGTCAGCTAAAATAAAATAGATTCCAGTGCCGCAATTTGCAGTATCCTGCAGTGTTTGCAGAAGTTTTTCCTCAAGCATTACTAATGTTAGAACTTGAGACAGCTTCCCTGAGTCTTTGTGGAAGATGTTGTGTTAATTCCTACAGTGTTAAAATGATGTTCTGGCCTGACAATAGTATGCAAAAATCCCAGGAAGGCCGTGTTTAAAACATAAAAAGCTACAAGCAATTCTTTCTAAACTGCTCCCTCCTGTTTTAAGATATATGGCACTTTCAAACAGTGCCACATAACATTCATTGTGGTATGCACAGAGGAAACGCAGAATCTTAAAGTCTAGTCAGCAGTCTGCTGCCATAGTAGGTTACAGCAAGTAAGTAGTGCAGAATTAACCTCTGACCTGTTCCATGGTTGCCCAGATTTCATCCTGTGCTTGCCCACTTGCTACACACAGAGAGTGCTGAAATGAATAATAATAATGAAAAAACTAATCATCACCTCGGCCTATAGTAACACATGGTGGAATTAAATATATTCAGCAGGATGGTTGGTCACTGTCCGGGTGGCAACAGGAGATTGTCACAAGGATCTGTGCAACTGCATTTTCAGGTCAGGTGAGACTTCCCAAACCACTGTTGTGCAAAGCAGGGCTTGGTCACATCTAGCAGTTACTTGGGAAGACAGATGCCGTAGCTCCGAAGGGCCTCCCTTCCTCCTCCTCATGCTGAGCTTCACGGCTGAGCACGATGTCACAGCGTCTGGGATATCCCTTTGGTCACTGGGGTCACCTGTCTCGGCTGCGTCACCTCCAAACTTCTTGCGCACCCCCAGCCTCGGCAGCCTTTACAAGTCCAGAGTTTAAGAAGAAGCCTTGAAAAACAATAAGCATTTTAAAGCGTTAGACCTAAGCCTGATATTTAAACTTATCTCCTCTAAGCAATCTTTTTCAGATTTTCAAGAGCAGCAGGCTTCACTGCGCAGTAGTTAGTGCTGCAGTTATGGGGGGGATCGATCAATATCTGCAACTATGACCAAAGCTTGGAACTGCCAAATTCACGCTATTTTGGATCTGAGGTTTTCAGAAGGGCAGAGCACAGACACTATTAATTTCCATCTTAAAAGTTCCATCTCTTTAGTCTTATTCTTTGATGCCTAAGAACTGAGGTGCATGCACAATGAGTACATAGCCATGAAAACATGGCAATTAGTTTGGCATTAAAGCAATCAACTGAGAAAAACTCAAGAAGAGGAACAAGCTCTTCTATCTAAAAGAGCTTGTCCCAGAACACCCTCCCTTCCAGAAGGATGTCCAATATTTAACAAAGGGACTGTTTATTGGAAAAATAAAACAGTGGTCCCCAAAGCACTCCATTTTTGGTCTAGAGGATTGAAAAAAAAATGAACAGGAAAAACTTTTAAAGTGTTAGGTCTGGAAAAAATGGAAATGAGCTGGAATTTGTATTCTGAAGAAGAACTAAAATACAGCAAGAGAAGAAAACAGCTGCTTCAGGAATACAAATGCTAAATTTATTAATGCAAGAGAGGACAGTATGATTAAGTTGTTTAATGTACTGTGTAAAGTACCAGAACAGTTGGCTTGATATATTTAACCAGGAAGACTAAAAAAGCCATGAGTTGAGGCTGGAGTAAGCTCATAAATGGGTTATCTCCCCATTCCTTGACTGAGATTGTTTTCAATCCCTTCCCCAATCCTGGCAAAACTACATTGCAGTAGAGAAGCAGCTCAATGATAAAAACGCTCGTTCCAGGCAGTGCTGAGTTCTCGCTGCCTGGATCACGCTCTGTGTTTGCGACATGCGGCTGCACAGCCCAAGCCGAGTTAATGAGGCTTGCTCGCCCCAACAGGTACCACAGCAGTGAATTATTTTACTGGATTCTTACACAGTTAATCTCAGCAAAGGCTCCTTGACAAAACAAAGTAGAGCAGAAATACTAAAACTTTACATAGAAGAGAATATACGTTTAATTCTAGGGGCTAGAAAAAAAACTTCATGTCACCAGTGAACTCCAATAACAGATGCAGGGTACATAAGGATATGCTTTACATTAAATTTTATAGGACTTGATTATTGTTCCCCTCAACATGGCTTGAATTTTGTTGCTTTTAACATTCTCAAAGCAACAAAGAAATTAGCAATGTTGTCTATTATTTGTATATATATTGGCTGCTACTTACACTGAAACCGGTTGCAGTGGGGGAAGGAAGAAGGGGAGCTCTTGCTCTTCTGATGATCTAGACTAACTCAACAAGCCTGGAGCAGAGGCCGGGGCCTGGGCCAGCCGAACGATAGTAAAAAGCCACTCAAGCCTTTTATTCACATGAGCACATCCATGTACACACGTCCACAGACACACACACACCCCACCAAGCAGCCCCGCATCAGAAAACCAGATGAACTTTAACACGTACGCAAGAGCAATCTCTGTTCTTGCAGCCACAGCACATTCACGCGATCAATAAGAGTTGAATTTGGATCACTGAGTATTGAAAGTGATCCATGTATGCCTTGAGGAATCTATCACTGAGGAACGGTAGACTGCTTGTGACATAAGCCAATAACTGGTCCTCTCAAGAGAAAATGCTGTAGAGAACAAATGTCATTTCTCTGCAGGGAGTAAATGAGCAAAAGTCTGCTCACTGGGACTCTTTTTCTCCCACACTGGAGAATTCAGTCCACTGGCAACACCGTCTTCCTCTACATTAAATATGCTTCGGTGAAAATAGGAGAGAGTCTTACTACTGCCGCCTTAAGGACAGAATAACCTTAAACTTATTCCAAATGGAGTTACGCTTTAAAAGGCCTTGCAAAATGTCTTAACAATCCAACATGACAGCAAACCGCACCACTCACGGAGAATGGATAAACACAAGACTCCACAGTGAAGTGATAAGCTTGCAGGCAAAATACAAATCCTTTTTTTTTCCCCCCACAATCACACAATGTGCTACTCAAGAGACTCATAGGAATCTTCTGTAAGAGTCGTCGTGGTAGTTCTTGGCTCCCTCCATCCTCAGTAGAGGTGAACCAATACAGAGGACCATCTTCTTCCTATTGACTGTAGACAAAATCTAAAATTAAAACCAACTTCTGTGATTAGTGCTATGTATGCTGAAAGAATCAGTTGGATTCTGTGCTTAAAATTACCCCAAAACATAAAAGGGACTGCTGGAGATGGTATCAGTCATACGCTGCTTGCCCGTCTCAGCTGTTTCTTGTGCTAAATCATACAGCTTAAGTACAAAAGTTGCCAGAAATCAGGGAACTGAAAAAATGGGTAATGCAGAAGGGCTGGGAGGAAGAAGCTAACACCACGTGCAGCAATGGATGCCCTTCTTCCACAGGGTAATTCAGCATCTTCAACAGGTAACGTCTTAGAACAACATGAATTTCAGTATAATTTAGCAGGCGCTATCCTGTGACAGCTACTGTCAAGCAAACTACTACTGTTTTGTTGGTCTCCTTGTAATGACTCGTGTTTGTAGGACAACTCCTAGTTTCTAAGAGTACCACGAAGTGCAAAAAGCATTTTCTATACTTTCACTCTCATTGTGAATGGTGTAATTGGCTTTTATACCATTTCTTACTCTCTTAATGTCTAAAACTTGCTCTATAGTTATCCTAAGATTTTCATTTTTAAGTTAATCTTCTAAAACCAATATTAATTAATATAGTTTTCCTTATATTCCCCTATTACCTTCTGTTCTTTTAGTTCCACGTTTCCAGTTGCAATGGTCCACAGCTCTACTGCAGGCTTCCTAGCGGAGAAACAAATTTGTGCCAGCTTGCGGAATAACCTCAGTAATGTTCAGTCACTCAGAACTTCTCCATCTGCGTGTCCATCCACCCAAAGAAGCAGATGTTCTGAAAAACACCTTATCCACCTTGCCCGGTGTATCAATATCTGAAATATGTTGCTACCACAACCACCCTTTCCAGCCTTACAAGCAAAGGCAACAACTGACCTACGTGGAGCCCTCAGCTGTTTGTTGGTCAGGTACAGTGTTTTCTGTACAAGCCAACTGCTTCTGCTGCTACAGCTAACGGGAAACCCACAACAGGTTTTTGGAGGATTTCTCCCCCTCCCAGAAAATGAAATCGCTAACTGGAAGCGTTATAACCAAAACTAATAGAAGGCGGCCATTTCACCAAGGAAGCGGTTCAGAGAAAAGGCAGATTCCATCAGAATGAAAAGCCAAGGTTTCCAGTGTAATGACACATCTGTTTCCAGCAGTTTTCCACTGATAGGCATTTAGACAACTCCATTTTATTACTGAAATTAGATAATGAGGTAATTATAGCAACCTGCTTTCTAAACTTGCACACATTCCACAGACAGAGGTTCCAAAAATCTTCTTGTGAAGACCTTGATGAAATGTGAACTTGCTTCAACAGATATGAAGAATGTCCTTGATTCTTTGTTACACATCTGGGCAGCTCTTTTTTTACTTCAACATGAAGACTAATACATGGGGTCTGAGTCAGCAGCTAATCATTTGCCAAAAATTTTGGCCGGTAACCTGAATTTTCTCTTGAAAACACCACAGAATCAAGTTGTAAAGAACGTGTGCATGCTATATAACAATTGTTGTGAGAAACTTAATTATGTTTATCATAAATCATGGCAACTTTTCTCTGCTATATGCCCTTGAGTGAACAATTACTTCTGATTAGAAACTTGGACATAAATATTAAGCCACATTCTTAGAAAGCAAACAAAGATGGATATATGAGTCTCAAGGCTCTGTTAAAGTACAAAGTAAGCAGGCAAAAAAATTACTCTGATTTACATCTAGCAGACAGATAGTCCTGACCACGTTACATGTAGATGCACTGCAGGAGATGTTCATTATATAACACGGTAAAAGGAGTCCAAAAGGGATTAATCCTGCAGAGTTAAGCACCTTCAGTCATACTTAACACTAGGGTATTAAGAATGGTGCAGAATCAGTTTAAAAGTGACTATCACTAAACAGTGAAAAGTTCCTGAAACAGTATTTTCTTTCATCAAGGAATTTTGTTGAAGTGCTTCGCTATGAACAGCAAATGAGTTTTTAATGAAAAATAGTAATAATATCCTTACAAGTCACATAAACCAATGAACTGCGTTAACAAATAACACTTGGAAAAGGTGCCTACGCATTTCAGTAGCTTAATCTCTAGTTTTGAAGACAAACATGCCATCACTTAAGCATCAAAGCTTCTGCCTTGGGCAATTATTCACTGCTGGAACATCTGTGGAAGCTGAAGTTACTGCCTCCCAGCTGTTGGCTACCATTACTCTTTTGCCGAAATTGCCAGCCCCATAGAACGTGATGTTGCTCAGCCAGCAGAATGCACGACACAAGGATTCCCTCATCTGTTTCAGTAGAAAGTTAAATGAATTAACTTAAATCCAACTGCTCTTGCATTTTGCTGAATCAGAAGACATGGCAGAATTTTTTCTTAAGATTAAATCTCTACTTGACTCTTCCTCAAAGTTTTCACCTAGAAGTTACAACAGCAGTGGTATTGAGAACCTGGGAGGAGGCTGGATCTGAGTTCTCTAGACTGGATTCTCTTGGCCTATGATAATGATTTGTCCCAATGCAAAAGGGACACGTAAACAAGGACATGTGCGTGTTATAACCATATATTATGTCCTGCTGGCACAGTAATTTGGCCAAACACCTCACACTGATGGGACAAGTTGACCAAGAAGCCACGTCAGCAACAGAGCATGAGCAAACCTGAGCTGTCAGGAAGAGGAAAGAATCAGAGCTGTACAATGCTCAGCCCTCACCGTCGGGAAGTCTTTGGCCAGGGGCATAAGGTTTGTCTCTAGCACCTGTAACCTGTGTAGGGTTTAGATGTCTTTGGATCACGAAACTGTACCCTCTTTTTGACATAGCAATAATCCTCAATTATAGTCTGAATTGCAGGAACTTGGCAGCAAAATAAGAGAAGAGAAAAATCTCCTATCAGAGAATATCCTCCATAAAGCAGCAGTGCGTCCTGTGTGTCCATTAGGCCTAGAGAGATACTGCTTCATGTAAAACAAAACTGTTGGTTTTAGTTGCACAGGTGGATTAATTTATAAATGCTGATCCTGACCTAAAATCTGAAATAAAAGCTGTGTTTTCCTATCTAATTTCCATCTTTCAGCTGAGACATTAGCATTCCTTATTCAATGTTCTTCCCTCTCAAGCATTACCTCAGATTAATTGGCACTGTATAAAATAAGTTGCTGGCTGCACAATGGTAACCATGGTAGCCTTCATAATATCTTCACAATGCATATGTAATTCTGTCCTCGGGAAAACATAATTAGTGTGTAGCATAATATATTCTCTCTAAACACATCACAATGCTATGAAATACACACAATGAAAGCCAGCGATGCCTACAACCTCCGCTGAGCAGGGCTACAGGTACGTTACAAATGAATACACTATCGAGTAGTTTTGCTGCAGTAGCTCCAACTTGCGTAATGCTCCTTTCTCTGTCTTTTCTTTATGACCAAAAGGTGGCAATGTTCTACTTGTTATCAGCTGGCCTGAAACACTCAATAGAACTGTACTCGGACAGGAATAGTGAAATCTTTCCAGCCGAGCCAGAACGCTGTGCATCATTAACTAGCGCACGTACTAGGTCCCAATACTTTGGGGATGACACCTTCAGTTAGTGACGCAAATATTAAAATACTGTTCAAGATATCATCCAATGAGCTGGGTGGAAGTACATTCCTACGTATCTTCTCATGAGGAAAATTAAAAGGCATATGTAGCTCAAAACCAAAGTGTGTTCTCTGTTATTCAGCACATACAATCAGGCCTTAGTCAGGATACTCCTGATGTGTAAACGAGACAATTACTGCTAGGCAGCGAGTGAAAAGTTTCACTAGCCTGGCTGCTCAGAAGATCCCACCTAGCCTCTTATTTCAAGAAATGGAATTCATTTGAGGTGATCTCCTTAACTGATTTGGGGATTTGCCAGTTGTGAACATGGAAGTCATCTGAAACATCTGCCAATGATGCCTTAACACCCATCCACATGGACTCTCAGTACCCACAACAGCACGGAAGGAACAGCGAGCAGCTGCGTTTTTTCTAGTTAGTGTCTCAACAACAATTGCATGAGTTATTTTCATGGAACAAGTTGGGATTAATCACATGTAGGAATAAACTGCTACCCTGGGCCCACTCCTATGATTACCAAACACAGGGTGTCCCACACCCAAACATCCAGATGCTGTTTCCATGAGACACTAAAGAAAGCCAAGTGACAAAAGGAAGTGTATTTTTCCTGGTGTTTTATAGGAATGTTTTTCAGTATCAGCAGTAATACATTATTTTGTATAGGTTCTATGGTGTTTAGGATGACTGACAGCTTGCTACAAAATCAAAGCAAAAGCTAAAGAAGCAAAGCCAGGAAAGAGGAAGACAGTCTACACAAGGAGCATCCTCACAAGTACTCTCAGGTTTCTAACAAAAAAGAGGTAGTGCTCCCTGAGGCCAAATTTGGCATCATGATCATTCTGATGAGGATGAAGAGAAAAACTGACAGTAGGACATCTACAGAAAAAAATACATTTTGAAACGCTGCCAGCTCATATCTGATAAATCACAATTAGCTACAAAAAGCAAAATGAGAACTGCTCCTCCACAATGCGGGAGCAACAAGAGTAAGGAGATGTTGGAGCATGTACACGATAGTACTTAACAGACATCAAAGTAATTTAATTCCTCACGTGAATACATATTGATTTAATTACTGATGTACTAGAAATGTTACTCTCATTAAGTGCAGGGTATCAGTGTGTCAGATGGAATGCAGACGGCCACCGGTAAAAACTTCAGGCAACTGTTTAGGACCCCAAATGAACTTAGCAAATAGAACATGAAGTACTTGCCTGGCAGTTAATTCATCTTAGCTTAATTTTCATATGTACAATATTGATCTTCATTTTACTCCCTTTCCACATGCATGAGGGGAAATACTTTCTAACTCATAACAAAAAACTTAGAGACTGTGTTTTTGATAATATTATTTGACCTTTCTTTTATACCAACAACATCCTTAGGATGCTTTCCTCCTGACAAACC
Organism: Coracias cyanogaster; assembly: GCA_033124195.1. Lineage (NCBI taxonomy): Eukaryota > Metazoa > Chordata > Aves > Coraciiformes > Coraciidae > Coracias > Coracias cyanogaster. Next base: position 53,719 of record JAVSBS010025486.1, on the reverse strand, counting down.
CTTGTGATGTGGTAGTGCTGATATCGGAACAGAATGAACCAAGTGGCGTTTCACTCAAACATTGCCATGCCAGGTGACAGCCTCTTGCCCCAGTCTGCCAGGATAACAGATGCAGATCTCCGTTTCAGATATTTATGGCAAAAGGTAGCATTACGACCATCGACTTCCAGGCACACGGCTGCTGAAAATCCACATCCATCTGATTCCACACATTTTTAGCTCTAGGTATGTGGGGCGATGGAAAGAAACAGCATTTCTTTAAAGAGACACTGCAATAAAACAATTTTTCAGTTAAAGTCAGCGACTTCAGCTATATCGAATCACAGGGAAGTGCCCTCTTAATACTGCAATGCTTAAGCAGACATACCACGCTTTCCTTTCAAGGCCATTATGAAATCTACTTGGCAAAAAAAATGGGAACAACGGGTAAAACAGTAGCATTTTATATGGAAAAGCCTGCTAGTTCAGGAGAAGTGATTTGTCTTCATGTAGCTGATGACAATTTAATGCATTTACATTAGGTTATCTATCATCAAATACATTTTATATGACACTAACTTAACATTTTTCTTAAGTTACAGTATTTTATTAGATGTTTTGTCATTTAGTATCAGTCATGTCATCAATTCTAAAAAACACTTTTAAAGTAGTTGTGATAATTGCTCGGCTCATTAGACATAGATCCATTCATTTACGACCAGCTACCCTGGGACACAGGAAAAATGTGAATTAGTGATCACAAATAGAAAATCAGTATTTGTTCAGTTTCAGGTAATAGAACATGGGAGCAGAACAACCACCACAACTATTTGCCATACATTATATATTCTCTTTGTTGTATAAACTCAGCTTTATGTAAAACGCCCAGGCAGTGCTATCTGTGACTGCAGAACATTTTGAACCAACTCTACTGAAAAAAAAATGGATTAGTGAGTCCTCAAAATAAGAGTTTTTATAACCCATCACATGAAAAGTATATATAGCGTGAGGGTGGGGGAAAAAGTTACTGGATCTTGAAATGGTAATGAGGTAAAGTCAGCTGTCCCACAGTGGCTCGTACTAAATGTCTGTGGGAAATCCTACAGACACAGAATAGAAAGAAAACTCCTATTATTATCCTAACTAATATAATTTAAGCATTAACACACTAAAATATTGGAAGATTTTTTTATGCCTGTCAACTGCTGGAAACAAATTGTCATAATCATTAACTGCTGAACATTAGAAATCTTATTTATTCATTAAAGCTATCTAATGTTTGTGAAATTATTTGACTACCATTTAATTACTGGAAATTATAAATCATTACTGTTCAGAGAGATCCTTTTCATAAAGACCTTCTTCAGCCACCAATATTCCAAGTATTTACCAACCACATACAGATGTATACACTTCCTAGAAAGCAATGCTCCTTTCAAAGTCTCTGGGTTTTGATACCAGATATACATGGCAGGATTACTTAGAAAAGAATTCCTTAAGCATTGCAGGAACATGTCAAGCAATGGCCATAAACAAGATGAATCTAAGAAGGTAAGCTGAAAATAAAGTGAAAAAAAAAGCTGCTTCCACTGCAGTGCAGCAGAAAGACAAACCCGTCAGCATTATTTAAACCAACAGAGAAGCTAGAGAAGTTACCTTGACCAGAAATTCACATCAGACATCTTACGTACAAGTTACTCTGTCCCTTCAACCCAACACCACGTTTCCCAGAGAGCATTGTGTAACCGCCAGTTTCAGACGCAATTCCAAGGTATAATATAATGCAAGATACCTACATATACCAACTCCAAACCCGGCAACGCAGGTAAAATATCGCAAAGATTTGCAAACCAACAAGCTTTTAGGAACCAATTGAGACAGTTTACAGTATTTTTTATGTACACTCTCTATATATTTATACAACAAAAGAAAAAGGAAATCAGTACAGTAACAGCATTCGTCTTGTTAAAGTCCCCAGCATACTTATGTTCAGATTTCTGCCTTAGTAGACCTGAAAACCTTCAGAACGTTTTGCAGCCCTTCTGAACATTTTGAAAGTGTTCAAAAGCACTTATAATGCTGGGAGTTATCTTCCTTATTTCGGGAGGGATCACATTGTTATTAGAATTGGATCGGTATCTTGCAGCAATTCCCTGTCTAGCAAGTACCGATAGAGGCTCGTGCCAGCTACCGTACTGATGTGACAGAGTCAATCCCTTGTCCCATGAGTTAAAACTAAATCCAGTCCATGTGGAGCACAGAT
>JAVSBS010025486.1:29502-51467 GCA_033124195.1 Coracias cyanogaster | reverse complement strand
TTCCTCCACTGCATTCTTGTGCTACAACATCAGCTCTCCTCCTCAGCACACAGAGTTTGAGTTCCAAACCTCCTATTTAAAACACACAGCAAACCTTACGGTGCTTAATATTCCGAGTTCTAGCTACGTTCATGAGGATAAAATTCAAGTGAGGGCTTCCCAGTCAGCTTTCAGTCCAAGAGTCCTTTCCTACACTCACGAGTGTAAAATACTCATTTCGGCTCTTCTCTTAGCAAGGTGCCATTAAAGAAGCTTAAGGATAAATAGAATGAAATATTTTATATAATGCAACAAGCATGCCAGTTAGATCCATTTAAAAATATGTACATTTAACATGTATTGTAAATACAGTAATTATGACCTGAGAAACAGTCACGCAAGAACTGAGTCTTTTCTTTCAACAACCTTCATGTACCAATCCTGTCATTTTTCACTCTTGCCATGAGTTTCATTCAGGAGAAGCTGTGACGGTACTGACACATTGCAACAGGAACCCAAAGGTGATGGCACAGATTAGGAAACAAAATATTCATGTCCCCTTGGAATGAACGGACAAATTGTATGGCAAATCTGTGTTTGGTTAACTTGGTAATGTAGCCTGTCTCCCGATGTACTCCCATAGGAAATGGGAACCCAAAGGTGGGTGTTACATGAGCTGACTTACGGATACTTCCCATGTTATTGCTAATTCAAAAGAGAGATTTTGCTATGTAACTTACTGTCCTTTACAGGGCTTTAATAACTTGAAATGTTTACCGCAAGTTCATACATAGTTTCTGGAAACCAGATCAGGTACAACAGTGCAGTACCTAACAATTTAAACATACAGACACCAAGTCAGGAGTAGCAGAAATTACAAATAGAAGATCAGATGTGTATAAGTAGCTTGGTTTTTTTGGAGTTTTTTCCTCCAATTTCTCAAAGGTTCCAAAAGATCTGGCAAAACCAATGCTATCAGAACCAAATCATGTGAAAATCTGCTGTAAGGACTAGTTTTCCTGAAGTTCACTGAATCTTGAGTAAAACCAAACTTAAGAAAGATTGGACACCTGCATTTTCTGCCAAGATAACAATCTCGGTGCAAGTCCCTAGCCTATCTGGAGAAATCCTGAAAAACATTAGATAGAAGGTGGAAAGCAGCTTACCCCTCTATGCTAAAAGGGATTATTCTCTCTCCCCGTTTTCATTCACCACAGTGTTCTTGGGAACAGATTTGTTTTGTACTTACGGTGTCTAATAACAGGTGCTGTGCATTCAGCCTCCCACTGTCCTGACAGTCATGTTATCCTACTTAACTCTGCTACTTTCCTGACAAAAATGCACCCGCCACAACAGTCCTTAATACGGTAACAAACTGGCAGTGACCTCGGACTTCACGGCTGTTACCAGCGCACACTCCACGTGATTTAACTCTCTTGTAGTACCAAAGGATAGAAGTCATTATAATACAATTGCTACCAATAATATCAAACCTATAAAACAGAAAACACACAGTTTTAATGCCAAGATGGGCAGAGAGATTACATTTAAGTATTTAAAGCAGCTTTTAAGTAGAAGAATTGCTTCATTGCGGTTTTTTCCCCGCATTAGAATATAATACTGGTATTTTTCAGACACTCATTGCACCTTTTTAGTACACCACCACAGTGGCTTTGAAACCCAACATTAACGCATCTCATTATCACGGAACTACTCTTAAGCTTCTCCTCGTATTTCCACCATGCTTCTGCCGCCTGTTAGACTTGCTGTTTTGCCCACCACACACCACCTCATACAGATGATGGATAATGGCTAGAGAAACGTGATTTTCTCAAGAGAATGTCTCTGTCATTATTAAGCTCCACAAAGCAGATGTATTTCTAAGCACATTTGACTGGGAGGGTGAAGAGGAGAGACACTGAAAGAATAACGGCCTTGTCCACTATTCCTATTTCTTCTAAGATTTTCATCTTAGTCTTAGCCTTTGGACAACTAATTTTAAACAAACGTTTTTAGTGACTGGTTCTTTTAAAAAAAGCGGATGCTACATGTAGCTCAAAATGTTCATTTGTTGCAAAAGAATTTTAAGCATCAAGTAGCTGTTTCTACCCACCATTTCTTCTTTATTTAGGTATCCTTTAATATAGAATCTAAAAAAGTCAGACTCTAGTTAGATGCACAACTTCCTATGTAAACTTGCCTCAGGTGGTCATGAATTTCCCTTTTTATGTCCAAACCACCATGTGTTTGTAGGTCAACGCAGTAAACCTGGTGAACTAGTTCCTAGTTTAAAAAAAAAAAAAAAAAGGTGGGAATCCAAAGAAAAAGATAAAGAGACCTGCTACATGGGAAGAAACGCATTTAGACAGTTGATGTTGCAGTTGAGAGAGCAGAACTCAAGGGTTTGCAGAGGGCACCCACACACCTACGATGCTGCCTCATGTGAAGTTGTCCAAGATTCAGTAGGCACTCCCTCTAACCTCAGTCTTCTCCTGAGTGAATAAATGGAAACAGAAGAAAAAACCCTACAACTTGAAGTTATGATTTGTTCATTTACCTGAAATTAAAGCCACCAAAAACCTGGTAGTGATTTGATCTAGCTGAAAATCAATGAATGACACAAGCTAGAAAATGCAAGAGAGAAAACCAGAGAAAAGTAGAAAAGAATCTAAAATATCAAAACCTTCTTGGAAGCAGAATTACTGGTAGGGTGAAGGCAGGGGCAGCATCAGCCCATTAGAAAATGGAAAGGAAAAACAAGCACTAACAACACTAAACAGAAAGCCTATGCACATAATGTCTTAGGAAAACCAAACTGTAAAAAGAAGTATTAAGACTACTCAAGTAGTAAACCAAGATATTCAGAAAACAGAGCAAACTGAGCATAAATGGTTTAGTTGATCCTTTCTTATGGGTGGGGAATAAACGGGATGATTCCTGAAAAGCTTACTTCAGCCATAGTTTTCTATGATCTGCAGTTGCTGTATCACAAAAAGTGGTAGTTCAAAGAAAATCTACTTATATTAAAAATTAAAAGCTTAATGTCTCTCTTATTTAGGCAAACACCCTAGTAGTTCAGAAGGCATTAAACTATTTGTTTACTTAGTCTTGTTACCTGTTCTGTAAGTTTTTATAACCTTCTAAATTATGAAGTAGCGCACTACATAATAGCTTTTCCAGTTTTCTCTCAAAATCCTTCCCAAACAGTAGCTTAATCTCTTTAAACACTTGGCCAACATTCCCTGCATGCACTGACACCATGGAATGCCTTCCAATAATAAAGAAGAATAGCAGCATGGTATTAGATTTTTCATTTCTCTTGAGCAGTATTTGTAAGATAATGATTACTTCGTGAGCGATTAAGCCCTCGCACACTTAAGAAAAATAGAAGATGTATATTGTGAGCCGTTTATTCAGCATTTTCACTGCCCAGCGAGAAGGACGGCTTTCTTTTTGGAATTCCACGCTGATTACACTCTGCACAAATATGAAAATCTTAATCAGTGGGACTACCCTAAATATTCTGAAAGACATAAACCACGGAGGAATATTTCAGCCTTCGGTTCCAAAAAGAAAATAAAATAAAACAAGGAAATCAACTGGAATAAGCACATCATACAGTATTTTTCAGAGAACAGACTCTTCATGCGGGACTTTTGCTCCTTACACAAATTGTCTGATGGGCATGAAGCGGGTGAGCAGTAGGAAGCCTAGTCTGATTCCTCATCTGATTCCTCCTCGATTTTCCATGATTATTTTGCTCTTACTGGAACAGCTGAAATGAACATACTGAATGGTTTTGTTTGCTTCACAAATGGAAGCTTGTATTTCCCTTGACTTGCTCGATGCAGAGTGCACCAGCAAGCTCCAGCCGCGGGCAGCGCGTTCTGCCTGCACTGCAGCCATTGCCAGGAACGGCCCTGGCAGCCAGACACCGCAACCCGATCCAGTGCTCCATCTCCTGCCCAAACCCACGTACGAATTTATATTAGATGTAATCCAGCAATAAAAGGCCATATTTGAAAAAACGCCATTTGGATGAGTTCCTCATCTACATTTAAAACACAGCAGAAAGAAGCCCAAGAGACCATTTAAAATAAAAAAGGGGCATTCAAATGGGGAACATCTCAACATTGGGAAGATTTACAATTCAGTCTTCAAACTTAACGAACTCCCAACCTAAAGCCACATTTTTTTAAAAAAAGAACTACACTTCAGAGTCACATAAAACTTCTGAAATGCAGTATAATTAATAGAAAACTTCCCTGAAATTCACACAGCTCAGATTTTATGCAGACCGCAATCACAAATGAGTCAGGCTGTTTGTACAACGCTCGGAAAACTATCATTCTGTCAACTCTGGTTCTGTATAATTTTGGTACGTACTGCTGAAAATTGCTACATAAAGTAAAAATAAAGAGAAAAATCTTAATTATATAAAGCTTTGTGTTCACCAAGGTCAGGGGAAATGCTTCATCATGTAGAAAATATGGAAGTATGAAGCACATTTGGTGTGAGCTTCTCTTTAATTGCTCCTGCATTTTCTGTATTTCATCTGTGCTGCTCTTTTTAATATGAATTACAAACACCTAATACGTGACTTAAGCACAGGGACCTTAACACAAAAGCAGACTTAGGTGAAGTCTGACACAAACTGGGGCACTGTGAATGCAGTAGAACATAGTGATTACAAGAGGAGGAGATGGAAAATATTTTAAACAATACCTTACTCTGAAGAGGTAGGACTAAGAGCAGACAAAATAAGGAACAAAAGAAAAGCAGTTCTATGCATGGCTTCTCCTCCTCTCCTATTAATGTATGTTTTGTTTTCACAATTATCACAGTTGAAGCTCCAGGTGAAATTAAAGATCACAAGTTAACTGAGCTCAGAATGAAACATACTCAGCTGCAGTCTTCTGCTGTTCTCTACTTATACTTGAAGTACCACAGCCTTCCTCCCACTTGCTTCTGTATAAGCATAGAAAAATAACTCCTTAAAAAAAAAAAGAGGAATTTGATATCATTTGGGATCAGTGGGATTAGAAAACATCCACTACTTCTCAAGTACAGTTGGTCAGACAAGAGCTCAATCAAGGGCCAGAAGCAGAGGTAATACACAGGTGAAAAATAAGAATACTGATCAAATTTGTATCATTACTTAACTCACAGGCTCCAAGGCACTTCAGGCAGGTACACCGGTAGATTGTCAACTGATATGACTTCAAATAGCTCCAGCAAAGCCGACTTACCAAGCTTTACAGTAGCTTTTGATCGCTGGGAAGGAAGGATTTTCACAATTCCTTTAAGTCTCAAAACTATGAGGAAAGTGATATATTTATGGTTCATAAGGACAGGAAACGCTGAGATGGAACAGAATCCATTCTCAGTAAAGGGAGAAAGTTAAACACAAACGAATACAACATTACAAAAATGAAAACAACCATCAAATTCAAACCAGAATTTTAATTCAGTCTCTCAGCTCTCCGATATCAATTATTGTTCATTAACTTTCCAGGTAACCATCATTCTGCAACTTCTTGTGCATGGCACAGGGGTTGGAACTAGATGATCTTTAAGGTCCCTTCCAACCCAAACCATTCTATGATTTTATGAGCTTATGTTTTTATTCAGTAACTTTTAGATTGTAATGGCGTTTTTCAAAAACTGCTTAAAATTTAATCCACAAAGAGTTTACTTTCACCACTGCTAAAAATCTGTTCTTTAGCACAAAGTATCTAGAAAAAGAAATCATGGTTATTTCATATGGAGATCAAAATGTCATGCACTTGTTCTCATAAAGCCTTTCTTCTCTACTCTTTCAAAAAAACCCAACTTTTAAAACCTGAAAAGCCAGTAAAATTAATGCGGTAAGGATTAGTTCAAAAAAAGGGAGCAACAAACTCAAAGGAAAAACCCTCATTCTACTATCCTTCAGAAGGACAACAGAGCACACAACCAGGCACTTTGCTTGCTTATGGAGCCTCAAAAAACCCCAAAACATTAAGTTGTCAATAAGACAAAGTATTTTAAAATAAAAACCAAATAAATTATGCTAGATATATAAAAAAATCATTGTGCCTGTTTGATTATTTCAAAGAAGCTCATCTCTTCTATTCACTCCTGTAGTTGTAAAAATATGTCTTATTCTGACAATTATAAAATGTAGCCCTCATGTCCTCATCTTGGATTCTGGCACAAAGGACACTAGCTGTCCGGTAAAACAAATCTTGGTTAAAAGAAAACAGAATTTCAAATCATAATTAACTGAAATACAGTGTCAAGAAAACTTTTTCAAACAGTATGATAAGGCAGGCTCTTTACCAAAGTTCTCATTTTTTTCTTTCCTGAGTGCTTCTGCATCTTCCATTTAGCTTATCTTGGATTTATGTTGGATTCACAGTTTGAATTCATAGTTTGAATACAAGAAGAAAACATGAAAGATGTAAGATGTTTAATATAATAATTAAAAAACTGCTGACATGAAAGTTCTTGTAAAAGTTGGGAATCCCAAGGAAAGCTAGTAAGAAGCTTTCTTCTCCCTAGACAAGTTTACTACAATAAATTACTAATGTATTTATCTGCTATTTTATCACACAACCTTTTTTCTTGTATTGCTGTACAAAATTGGAGTAAATTATATATACTCATATTGAGGGTCTGACTCTTTTAAATAATACCCTGTGTTACAACTACATTTGAAGATTGCTTTTGTGCATGATGCATGTGATTTCTGGTAGTACTTAAAACATTCATCCAAATCAACAAGATTTATGGGCACCTGACATGGAGATTTCTGGGTAGCATTATAACTGACAGCAACTGTACACGACTTCAAAGTCAATTTAATGTGCATGTAATGAACAATATTTCTAAAGAAAGTCACGGAACTGAAGCTCTGTGGGAGACCTAGCCAAGGCATCAATTAGAGGTGTTAGAGGTATCAATTTAATAAAGTCCTAGTCTAGCATCTACTGAGAGTTTTGTGAATATCACGTTTTCTTTCTCCATCAACACCAGCAGTTCACAGTAATTACGGCCTCCTCACTCCCCCAGAGACAAGGTTTGAGAGTTCAAGCAGTACAAAGCTAACACCTCCTACGTGGTGTTAACTTGTAGGAAAGTAGAAAGCTGTTGAAAGTATAATACTGGGAAAGAAATGAGAACTAAATCCTCTTTCAGCTGATTGTTGCAAACCTTTCTTCTTCTTGATGGAAGGGATGTCATCAGAAGTCAAAGTTGCCAAAGTAGCTCTCCACGTGTTCTAATCTTCAAAGGATTACCATATGCACCTATTATTGGTAAGTAATTTTGGGGCTATTGGTAGGCATTTGAATGTGGAGATTTGGCATCTTTGGGGCAGCTTTTATCTGGAAATTATTTTGCTTAGAGAACTTGTTCTCCAGCACTCTAATATCTCTATCTGCATGACAGATTAAGCAGCACATGGGAAAATGAAAATAGCATTTTTCAAGGTGGTTTTCCTACACTACTAATGATCTTTACCCATCAACTTTGCCAGTACAAACAAATGAGAATGTGTTAAAGCAAGACCAGATATATAATGACAGCGACAAATGAGACAGAGGCTTTGTGAACGTGGTGCTGTCACCACAGAGAATCAAGCCAAAATTCTTACTGAAATAGGCACAAAGCACATTTTTTCGTTAAGACGGAAAACCGACAGAAAATGCAATAGTTACATACAATATGCAGTTAAATGATTACTGAGGAATGTTGATTAAAGCATTTTACCCCACTTAAGATTCATATTCTATTTGGAATACATAGATCTTTGATAACTCAGGGCCAATGTTGCCATCATGGTCTTCTGAAATATGGTTGTTAATTGATAAATATACTGTGTACCAGCACTTTGGGCACTGAAGTTACAGCATGAAAAATGAAATACTGAGTAATTCAGATTTTTAGATACCAAACTAATTTCACAGAAAAGGAAACTTGCATATTTAGCAGAAAGCCATCAAAACTCAAAATAGAAACCAGCTTGAAAGAAATGTCTTATTTTAGTGCCCAAATTTAATTGCGCTTCTGAATGGAACTCAGCTCTTAATGGAAGATAAAGTTTTCAGTGAGCGATGCATAATAAAAAGGACAGCACAAAGAACATTCCCACTATACAGATACCCAATCTAGAGCATTATGATTCAAAGATATCACTTATCCTTACTAAAGCAGGGAAATGTTCTGACACAAAATTGGAGCTGAATGCTTCTCTGAAGGACATTCAAATTCTTCTATAGCACTTAATTCACCATGATGCTGTTCCCATTCTGTGCTTACACAGTGAAATCAAACAGCTATTTTAATTATGACAATATAAAAAAAAGTATTTCGGAGAGCTGGGACCCTTTGAAGCGGTATTCTATCAGAGTGAGAAATTCAGCCAGAGGAACTCAATCCTCTCAGCTCTCTTGATTGCCACAGAGGAAACCCAGAAGTTTTCATGCTTTCTTCTGGGAAAACGCTGGCTGCAATTCTTCCCCAGCATGCTCTCTGCTAAGAAACAATTGATCTGTCAGAGCTTCAAGATGAGCTGATTAAACAATCCCAAGGCAAGGATTACAGCCCAATATCTCACTCCACTTTTTCCCACTCTCACATGAGCTATTTACCATATTCCATTCTTTTGTTTGTTTGTTTTGAAGTTAGTTCTCCTTCCTCTTTAGAGACACTCGCGTTCCTGGGGAAATGTGCACCTGATTTACATATTGGTTAAATCCAGAAATATAAACAGTCTTGAGTATTAGTACAGTGCCAGAACATCACGATGTAAATAATGCAAAAGAGTCTCATAACAATTTCAACACATCTTTCTCAGGGTAATTTGTACAAGTGCTCTACGTTGTGGCATTTTTAAGTATTTTGATGAAAGCCAAAAAGAGACAGATAGACAAGTAAAAACATGTGAACTTAGAATTTTGTCCAACTTACTACAGAGAAAAGAATTAAATTGGTGAGGAGCAAACATATTAAAAGTCAAGCGAGAAATTTAAAGAAATAGATTTAAAATTTCTATTGCTTTGTGAATACTGCTGTACTACTGCTGGATTTGCAGAGATGCCTCTCGATGGCATAACAGTCTAACCACAAGAAATCCCATTGAGTCACGACATTTTGAAGTGTCGAGTGTACACTACTTGAACCCTGTAGAGACTTACAGAATTGCCATGTAATTCTTCTTTCAATAGAGAAGAACACGCTAAACACTAAAAGAAGTTTTTCACCACTTCTCAGCCCTTGCTACCATCCTCTCTGCTGCACAGATAATTAGACTTTTACAAAGACTGAAAAGTCTTTTTGGAGTAATTTTAAGTTATAGTTGTTATGGAACAAGTTCAAACAAGACTCAGTCATCTTATTATCTCTTCTATTATGAAAACTGCACAGAAACTATGAAGTGCCCTCAAACTGAAAGAGCATCATCCTTTGTTTTAAGGAGAGAATTGCCTATGGCATCAACTAACCTAATGTCTTTCCTTGTTAAACACGTAATTGTGTTCCTGAAATGTTTTCATGCTGTGGAAATCAAATGACACCTTCATTTCCAGAGGTCTGCCTCCCAGCCCTCCCCACAAATAACACCCAGAGCTCTAGAGATGGTTTTCACAATAAAAAGACAAATAGTTTGCCTTTCTTTTTGTGTCAGTCCTGATGGTTTCTTTTGAATACAGGAAGGGCACTACCAAATATTTATTTGTAGATAAATAAGGTGCTGAGAACCACTTCATGAAGATAAGAGCAACAAGGCAGATGGATGACTTCAGTTCACTCTCAAGCATGTCTGCTATTTTAGGAGATGTGTTCAAGATTCGCACAGGATTAAGAGCAAGAAATTGCCTCTCTTTGTCCACAAAACTGAAGATTTCAGCCCTATAATGTTCCTGGGTGAAATGGAAACCATGCACACAGCTGTACAGCTGCTGGAAGCAGAAGCCAGTGAAGACGACGGCCAAGGGCCTAGCGGTACGAGGTTTGCCTTGTCTTCAACTAACGCAGAAAACTACCACTCAGAACTAGGAACCAGACAAACAGGAATTAAAGTTCCGAGTAACAGCTATAACAGCAGGAGTGCGATACCCCATTAATTCAATCACTGCTGGCTTCAGAAACACTTAAAGACTGGGTCTATACAAGGTGATACTGTGTTATTCCAATTGGAGTCCAGAAGAAAATTCTTTACAATGAGAACAATTAAACATTGGAACAGTCTCCCAAGGCAAGTAGTGGATTCCCTTACATTAGACAGTTTTAAGACTCAGCTTGACAGGGTGCTGAACCATCTCACTTAAACTGCATTTTTTCTATCTTGAAAGGTTGGACTACATAATCCTTGAGGTCCCTTCCAACCTGGCATGCTATGATTCTATGATTATTGTAGGAAATAAAGAGTATTAGCTTGGATGTGAGTCACAAATGCAAACATCTTTCCCCTCAAAAGGTTAGAAAATTATCTTACCTAGGCAAGCAACAACATATTTGACCTTTGGAGGATGGAATTGCGTAAGTCACATTATCAGAATCCCTGTGTTGAAAACCTATCTCAGCTATACTGACACTCAAAAAAAAGGGATATTAAAGTTAAGTGTTTATATTCTTACAAAATAAAAAGCATGCTTACTTTTTCACAAAGCATTAAATACCTTAACTTTATGCAGAATCTGTTGATATAAAAAAAGCACATGATCATTACTGCTAAATATATAACTCTGCAAAAATTCTGTATTTTATATCTATTACCCTGGCAAAAATTGCGGCAATTTTTATATCAGATAATTGTAAAAATATAGGGATAATATAGGTAGATTATAAACACAACTCCTGCTTTGAATGTTAACATCTCAGATTCAGTATTTTGGATAAAATATATGTCAAGGAAAACACAATATAGTTGCTCAGAAGATTAATGAAAACTAGAAGCTAACTTGAAAAGAGAAAAACAACCAAACTAAAAAGCTTAAAAAATAGATTTATCATCTATTTTTCCTCCAAAACCTTTAACTCTAGTTAAATATGAAACTTCACAGATGAAGCAACACCAAAATATCCACAAGGTAGTATTTCTTGTATTACATTTCCAGGACTTTGCTCAAGAGATCTTTACACTATTCTGATTTGAATAGCATGCTGACTTTATTTTCTTTTTTTTTAAACTCAAGGGCATAGTGGGAATCAGAGGATTACATAATTTCCCCAAATAGGAACATTTCCATGACAAAGGCAGACAACTCAGCACAGCGTTGTGTGAGATATAAACCTGAGGGCTGAAGCTAGAACATGCCAAGGTTGGAGCACGAAGTTTATTCACAGACTTGCAGAGGAACTGGCGAGGGAACAGAAGTTTACAGTAGCAGGTATGGGGTGTAACAACTTGTCCTGGATTAAATGGGCTGCAGACTGCTAATGAAAACAGCGGAAATCAAAGGAATACCTTTGCCTTAAAACAAATCGTGAGAAATGGTGCTATGGAACCCAAAGGACTGAGTTACAGCAGTGCCCTCCACTAGAAAACCACACAGTATCAGGCTAAACGATTTAGAAGTTGCAGTGAGATAACATATTAAGGCTATACAATATCCCTCTCCTCTCAGATACTACACAGCAAGGCTACTACGTTTTCCAGATTTTCATTACTTGGTCTTCAAAAGTACTGTGTATGTCAAAGCTCTCATGCCAAGCATAATTAATTACTGATGTCTGACCTAACTGTGACTAGGGATTTTTGGAACAGGGTTAATTGCACACAGAAGCCGTTCTCTTATGCTTCCAACCTTGTGACGTGCCCAAACACCAAATCTGAATTTCAAATGCTCAAGCATAACCTGGATCTTGACAAAGTTAAAAATTAGCCAGTTTGTAGTTGTCAATCTTCATTTTTTCTTGTCTGGGGAAAAAAAAAATCCCTCCACTTAAATAATATTTATGCTGCTTGACACAGTGCAAACAGGCTACAGCTGCAAGCAAACTACTCTATTTGGATACAGTTTACTTCATAGAACTATTTTACTATTACATGCATATAATGAATAATTTCCATGTCGAGAGTCTATCATCTAGAACACACGTGCCTTCATATTCCTATTTAAGCTACTAAGTGCTACCCCTGTTTATGTAAATACATGCATTGAACATTTTCTCTATAAACCTTCATCCTCTGTGCTCTAGCAATTTTTGCTTTCCAGAAGATGTTCACCCTTTCTAGTTTTGCTCAGTATTTCATAAAGACAAGCAGCATTTATAAGGCAGATTTACAGAGCTTGCAGTCAGGTGGATTCCTGCTTCTGTGTCACCTGAATGTATTTTCTTACTGCATTGTCTATATGGGTGATACCTGCAGTCAGGTAACAACGGAGAAGTACCAGCACTTGGAGGCATATGAGCAACCTAGGGAAGTTATGTCTATTTAATGGGGATTGATCATCCCCTGTGACATTTTTAAAGCATAATATAGAAAACAATGAGTCCAGGTTGAGAAGGCAGCCAGCTCTGTTGCAGAACAGCTTCAGAAAAGCTGTTACCACCTCAGTAAAAGAGGTGAACCAGAAAGCTGGAACATTGACTCAGCAAATGAATGCATGAGCACATGTTGCCACAGATGCTGGAGCTCTGAAAACTGATTTTCAGCTGCAGTTATGAAATACAGAATTTCAGAAGCATTACCTTGTAGGCTGCAGAGAGCTAAAAGTAAATTATTGCTTACTAAAAAGCAACCGCGGCTCCAGAGCTAGGTTATACAATGCTGACTACCATTAATAACCACCCTAAAAGTAGTTTGAATGTTAATGAGAAAGAAAAGCGAGTTCTCAAAATCAGTAGGAATTCTGTTGTCCACTTGAAAAAGTAGATACTACAGAACTCAGCAATAGCATTCTCTGCTAAGATTTCAAACACTGCAAATATTAATTATGCCTTACATTACCCACGAAATCAACATGACTGGGGAAGTCAGCATTCCATGTTGTATGTATATATTATATACAGAGTTGAGAATGTTTCATACTACATTTCTCTTTTAATGTATAGCTAGACATCTGCTAATGTGCTTGCCACAGAAGAAACAATACACTCAATTTCATGTTTTACATGAAAGTCTTAAATCTTTTCCTACATAATTATACTGCATGCAGGAATGTGCATGTTTGATGGAAAAGTTCCTGGAAATCCAGCCTCATTTACCTTATATACATTGTGCTTGAATTGCTATCGCTTTGTTTTGAACTCTTCCCTTACAAGAGAAAGTTTATTTATTAGAAAAGAGATCAACACTACAAGCAACAAGAACATCACCGTTTACCGTGAAAATGGGCAAAAGCACTGCAACAGTTCTTTATCGTTGCTCATTCTTCCAAAATGACAACTTTATATAACCCTAAGAAGAGCTGACTGCTTTCTATCCTGTTGTACTGACAGCTTTTGGCATAGGCAATTATGACTCAATTTAATAAACCCGGGAGAGAGCATTTGCGCGTGAACGCTAGAGATGGGCCAGCTCTTCTTTAATCAGCTATTAAGCCCAACAAAATGGCATTTGAGCTCTGCCTGGTCATTCTTCACCTCTCAGATAATCTGAAAACAAGCTAGTAGGCAAATGAGAAAAGTTCAAAAAAAATGAAAACAGCGCTGAGAAGACGCAGGGGTACAAAGACTGGGAGAAGCAGTGACCACAAACAGTAATGGAGAATGGTTATATTGTAAATCTTTCTGTAAATCTAGCTGAAAGTAGCACTTGCTTCCACTAGAAACAACCATTTGTTTTTCACACATCTTTCCAAATAGGATAAACCGGCCAAGGAAAGCTGGTAAATTTTATTTGCATAATAACTCAGGCATCATGTGACAGTGTATTTCTCACCAGCTTCCCAACCTATGCTACATCCCACAGACTCAACAGTTAGAAACCTGACATATTAATAAAACCAGAAATACTAAGGTTGATCATCCCCAAGTCGAATGATTTGTGACCAAACAAAACAATTGTAGCAATTATTTTTCATTATGTGAACAAACTTTCATTTTTGACTCCTAAACTACAATAATTAACTCCCAGGAGCAATTCTGTGTGGTACCTGACTGGTGAATCTTCCACTCCTGGTGTATGCAGGTAGTCTGCGGGGGTGTATCTGGTATTTGTCACCTGCTACTTGTATTTTCCTTATCAACCATCTGGCTTCCAACTGAGTAGCTAGCAGTGCTCCTGATGGCAGTTGTACTCCTAAAAGAAAAAAGATTAATATCAGTATTGCAGTTCTTTGGTGATAACTGAGATATCCATAGACACTGAGACTCCTCTGCCACCATCTCCAAACATACCCTTCTCCAGTACTGAGACAAGATTTGCAGAACTGCACAATATTGCTTTCTAAAAGCAAAATATGAAGAAGTTGTGATGAGAAATAAGACTTGCTCCCCAACGATCATTTGCCAATTCCTCCAACAGGCTTTTCTGGAAACAGATTGTTCTTTTGCGATCAGCTAAAGGCAGAATAAAAAACCCAAACTATTATTCTGTTGAAAATCAAGGTTGCAATTCCATCTTCCACTGCCATGAGCTGACCAAGATATTTCATAATAGCCCCCGTGAAGTTTAAGCCTGATGTCTTCACTTTAGGAAAGCAGCGGAACACACATTACCTTCACAAGTTCTGCTGACCCATTATCCACCCTACACCCAAAACCTTGGCCCCAAGGATTCCATGTATCTGACAAGGGATGCTGCTGCTAAAGCTGCTCTAGTTTTTTGCACCCACTGAAACTGTCATCACAAAGTGCCACTGGGATGAGAAGATATTTTCTATTCTGTCTTACCCTGGGGTGCTTTCAGTACCTTTTTGCTCTTCAGAAAGTGATAGCTGAAGAACAATGCTTCAGAACTTACAATACAAAAAAAAAGAAAAGCATTTTAATTGACCATGCACACATTTGCACTGCTGACATTAGTACATATTCGGGACAAGCTGCTTTAGAAATACAAAGGGAGCTGACAGCTCTTGGCACACCAATTCTCAATAGCTCAGACTGCCTAGTCTCAGATATTCTGTGGTTTATATCAAAATAAATGTCAATAGCATAACTGGTCATAACTGCTATTATTAATGTCTATTACTCATTGCACTTCCCCTCTTCTGCCTCCTAAGTACATCAGTCTTTTTGGTATCATGTCCAGGCTAATTCATGGCAAGTCCTATGATCTAGGCTTTATTTCAAAAATTCAGGCTTTTGCTCTATATTTCCTAGATAAATTTCCTACCAACTTGTTTAAAACTCAACATATTTTCCTAAACATTAAGAATATGCTTGCTTCCTTTTATCAAATACAAATGTATTCATGTTGAGATATTAAATAAGTGTTAATACTAGATTTACACAAAAAGTTTTTAAAAGGCACCTAAAACTACATGTGCCTTAATAGAGGTAATTAAATCTTCCTATACCGTATGTTTATGCTAGGTAGTGCCATCGCTTGACACCTAGTTTATTAGGCACTCCTATTGGAAGAGCTCTCTGGGTACACATGGGATGGCCTCTCTGTTAAAGGATTACCCAATGTGGATCTCTTAGTGGTAACGAGAAGAGGAACCAGGTCATGTCACAGCTTGAGAAGCAAGGCAGTGTCTTGCAGGACGTGACACATTTCGGTCAGCGTTTCTGAACGTATTCATCAAACCTGGATTGTAGAAGTAGAAATCCACAGGATTTCTATTGCTAAAACTCATGAGCATCTACAGCAATAAGTCTATTGAAATCCTCATTCCAGCTTAATTCCATCCTCTTATTTCTACGTGCACTTTTTTCTCTAAAGTCAAATCAAAACCTCAAGACAAAAATGAAATTCCATCGAGGCTAAGCTGAAGAAAACAAATATGTTGGGGGGAGAGAATAAGAGTTTGCCTTGTTATTTCTTTCTCAAACAGGCAGGCACTAAGACTACTTTTCCCTTGTCCAAACTCTTTGCTGATACCAGCTTATCACAGCTGTAAGAGCCTAGCACAGACAATCAGTAGTTTAGAAGAGCTAAAGATCTGGCGCAGCCTGTTTCAGACAGTGCATGCAGATGCTATTTATGTTATTTGTGTCTGTGTATCATTTTTCAGGCTCAGCAGTTGAACTGTACTCCAGGGCTGAACTCAAAAATCTAGACTATCCTGAAACTGAGAATTTCTATATTCTGCTCCTTCAAGTATTAATTAATCTATGATGCAACCACTGGTAGCTTGGTAAGGACCATCTGAGCTTATAATAATTGCTAATAATTGCATTTGAAGGCTCTTTTAGCTTTGTTATCTTTCAGGTCAATAGTAATGCAGCTAGAAGATAAACACGTGTCTAGCCATCTCCAGAAAACTGCGTTGAAACAGGTAAATTAGGAGCTTTACAGATATGAGTACACAAGTAATCTTTATTTCTCCAGGCAAAGGAGGTTAGTTACACTTTTGCAACCTAAACAACCAGCAGTAAATATAATAGTGTGCCCACTCCTATGTAGTAAATAGCCACTTGGCTATTAGGATGAAGACTGAGGAATACTCTAGGACACACTGTACCCTGTATTTTGGCAGCTACCCTCTATCTTTGACATACTAATTATACAAGACTGCATTGCCATCCTACAAATCACAGAGCAGAAGTGAATAAGAAGTACCCACCCTAAAAGAAATATTTAAATAACATTGAAAAAAAAAACCCAACCCTGAAGGTCTTTTGTTGGAACATGTCACAATGACCCATCTACTACACTACAGAAATTAATACATTAGTCATTTCAAAAATTTTATAATCACATCTCATAACACGGTTTTCCCTGAAACTCTAAGAACAAGACATTTTGCATCACTGAAGATTACAGGGTTAGTATTGGTCTATTTTATTTTATTTACACTAAAGACACAGTAAATAACGTGAGAATAGTATGTTGGAGTGGCTTACCTTCTTGTGCCACTTGTCTTTTTGTCAGGAGTCTACTCTTCTGCACTCCTAGACCATTTTGTCTGCTTTTCTTTTGCCCTGCAAAGACATTTTTTCTAAGCAATTAAGTCAGTTGCAACTAATAGACTTAAACAAAGTGAGCATTCTTCAGTTCGCTAGAAGCTGGAGTGAGACAAGCAACAGAAAGCTGCAAAAAAGGGCAGCTCACACTGATGAAAACAAATCCATGCTGACACACACCTCTACAACTGCACTAAGCCGTCTGTTCTCATAGGCACAATTTGAATACATAAACTAAGAAAACCTCTAACAAAATATTCCGTAGTTAAAATGACCATTTATATTTTATGTACATCGTTAATTCCTGATTTGAAGTATGTTTACATACCATACATTTTAAAATGTATCACTGGATCATAATACAGTTACAATAAAAACTACAACTGTTAAAAACTACTCTTTTTCAAATTATGTTCCATTAAAATAACACGGTCCTTTTATTCTGGGGTCTGTGCAGTTGTATTTCAGTGAAAGTTAAGTTGATAAAACCATTTTATGTCTGTGATAACTCACATTAGAAAGTGACTTTTCCCACAGCATAATGTGGTGATAAGAGGTGGGTAGTGCCCCAAAATGACTATACCAACCCCACATTTCTCTGGTGGTATCGAGAGAAAGAAAGGTGCAGTTAATCCACTGGGCAAAGAATATGACACTGTGATTGGAGGTTTTTTTTTTGTATAAACCTCTGATTAGTATTTCTCCTTAAAGTGCTGATCAACTCTAGCATTTGGGACTTGACATGGCAACAGCCTCCACGATCCTCATTGGGTATAGACACACATGCTCTTTGAGGAGCAGCTGCTAGCAGAGCCCCATGCCAGCCAGAAAATGACACCAAACTTCTGTTTTAACTGTTTAACTCTGTTATACGAAATAATTCCATGCAGTATGTTGCGCCATCATTTTTGATTTAAGGATCCAGTCTTCAGAAGAGAAATGCTCAAAGAGAAGTCAATGAGTATGGATTCAGGCAGACCCTCTTGCAACAAATATTCATGCCATCATCCTCAAAGTGTTGCCATAAGATCTTGCCCTATATCCTTTCTTTACCGATTCTTGTCTTGCTTTCAGCAACACAGTTTCGAGGTTGTTTCCATAGCGCTGTGCTGGGAGTAGGAGTCTGTCTTGTTTTACCCCCTCTCCACCCAGGAGGGGAGAAAAAGCAAAACCCTTTCACTCTAAATTGTACTTCTAGAATATGCTGGTCACAGAAGCTACACCAGGCTCTGAAAAGTCATGCCAAGGCAGCGATGAGCAAGGTTGTATCGGTTCCTTTTTCTTCACAAACCTATTCATTGGTTAAAGACTCGTTAACACGGGACATATGAGTAAAAATTCTGCCCTCAGCCATTATCTCCAAGTGAAAACATGTCAAGGAAGATTTGTCTGGACAGCTTCCCTGCAGGAACACGCAGGACAGGACAAAGCTTTACCCCCAGGAGACATCCTGCAGAGTTCCTATGAGTTTTCCGCACTGTTTCAGTCTGGATATGGAATTTCGTGAAGTGAACACACCTCCCACATCCCTGAAGCTACAGCTTTGCAAGCCTATAACTACAGGGCTGGTAACATAATGAGCTCCCTGCAGACTTCTTCCTAATGCATGCAAAAGGATGCGCAAAATATAAAGTAATATTGCTAATTAGGCAGAAAAAAAGCCCTGTAATTCTAGTCCCCCAAGCAGCTGGGCTGTTCTCTTCTACTGAGGGCATCAGGATGACCTTGTCCCTGGAAGGCTTAGTCCTACTGCAGAAAAAGCGCAGTGCACAAATGCTTACATGGCTTTCTGAAACTCAACTTTTAATGCTGCTGGGATGCCAATGTCTTTTCACGGGAACGTTCTCTACTATCCATGGATGTAAGCTTTCCAACAAGTGGTCAGCTCCTTTATTGACTATTATATTGACAGCTTAATAGCAGAAACAGAAAACAAAGATCAACTCGTGTCACACATGTAGCTGTTTCCTGGAGCATGTGGATTAGAGAATGGTCATCAATGACAGTCAATCCGCATACTCAGGTTACTACCACAACTCTCAATTATCATCTCTTCCCTGAAACTCTTTGCATCTTATAAATTTAGCCTTCATTGTGCTGTCAGGGTTACTGTTAATAAATAAGGCTTATTTCAAGCCATCCCAAGTCTCACACCAGAATATAAATTAAGAAAGGCTTATTAAAAATGAGAGTGACCATCCGTAATTGAATAATCCTGTGTGAATAGAGACCAGGCAGTAACTAACACACTGTTATTGTTGTAAAACACCAAGAGCTTTGTGGAAGTTTTCAGGGAACACAATTTCTCTGGAAATGTTTATACAATTAGCCCCAAACTTCCCACAGAAACAGAAATTGCTTCATATGGGCTATGCACTAAAATCTTTCCACAAGAGCCCAATGGGGTGTTTCTGTGGCATAAAAGAGACCACACTTCAACTTCCTTTCTTGCTTTTCTGTGGCACCTGACTTGGCAGTCTTTCTCCTGTATTAAATGGAGAGTTCCTACACTACCTATTCTGGACCAGGAAGCGGTACATCTGTTCTGGCTCAGTTACCTGCATTCATTAAGGAGGGCTCAAAGCTGAACATCCTTTAAAATCTTGGATTTAGTATGACTTGGAATCGGACATTTTTTAAATGTCCGCTTCTACAGAGTTTAAATGATTCTGAAAGTCAACTCCAACTTGACTACCATTGTGATACGTTTCTCTAAGCATAGACATGCATTTTAGCCAAAAAACACTTGAACTGAAAATGCAACACCTATAACCGAAGGCAAATAAAGTTCATGTAGCTAAATAATACCGTTTAACATATTAAGCCTGATCACAAATTTGAAAGCTTATTACTTAATCCTTTGCATTTCCTTGAGCAGTATGCTCAACAATAGACTGAAAAAGGGTTATTGAAAGGAAGAAATATACACAGAGCCAAACCTGAATTTAAAAAAGCCAGGGGGAAGGGTGACAAAGAGAAACTTTGGGAAAGAAGGAGCAAAAAATATCTTCCTAATGAAAATTCTGGAATCGTAAGTCAGGCAAGTTTCACAGCTCCTGAAGCAAAACCGACAGAATGAGAACCACAAGAAGAACAGCCCTGCTGAAGACGGTTCTAAGCCTGAAGATATCTCCGAGGTAATTTTCACTCAGAAATCTCTGTATGTAACTTCTACTTTCACACAATTAAGAGCTGTCATGATTCAGGTAAAGAGTTGCTGGAAGTAGCATAGTAATTGCAATCTTCCACGAGGGATAGACGTAATAAATAGCAAAGATCTTTCACAAAGCAGTATCTGCCTCGAGAACAGAACTACTATCTCTTTCACCTTCCAGAAGCACGTGGAAATCTGCTATGGTAATTGAACTTAGAAACAAGTAGAAACTTTGCTCGATAGTGCTCTGCATACAAATGTGAATAAGAGAAAGAAGCAAGAAACTATAAAGAAGGTTCAGACTAGCTGAGCACTTGGTAGGGGTGGCTGAAGGCGGTGTTAAAGAGGTTGGCACCTCCCAGCCAAAGTCTCTCTCCATCTCTCATTTGCACCTCATTTTCCAAACTGGTAAAGAAACAGAACTTGTGAGTTCTTTGAAAAATGCAATCTTGCTTGCTTACAAAGTGGAAAAACTTACACGTAGCATTTTCACTTGAATCTTTTCCCATCTGAAACACCTTCACAGGGGTGGGTTACGGCCTGCATGTGACTTCACACTACCAAACATGTGTCTTCTCCCTCCCTCATACACTCACGGTTCATATGTAACACCACAGAAACCCTGAGAGGGGAGTTTCATGGTTATTCTGAATGTATGTATTTGGAGTAATGCCTCTCTCCTCTGAGACCAGTATCTCCAGTGGCATTTCTACATAATCTGTTCCTCACTGATGTGAATGCATATGCATTATCCCCTCCTTGCAACACACGCTACTGTTGGGAACAAAATTCCTCACTGCTTTCTTCTGAGAATTGCTTGAAGCCCCAGACATTAAACAGTTGTACAGAACCTGATAAAGTTTTTTACTATTCAGATGTAATGCTTTGAAAGATGACCCATGAACCAAGACTTTAAACATGATTTTTGCCTACTACAGCTAAATGGGCGTTTATGAAGTGCTTACTAAATGGCTGTAGAGCAAAAAGGAAAAAGATGAATACTTCATGCAGGAGGATTGAATTTTTTCCTCTATTTAAGTAGCATTCATCATTTTCTTCCTCCCCTGCTATATTCCCTTATTTTCTTCAAGTGGTGTTTTTGAAGCTGGGCATTTTGCTTTACCATTTTATCTGCCAAGCAACTCAAAAGAAATCAATAGTCTTACTGCAGTCCACTAATGTTTACATCTATTTTCTTCCTTGTCTTTACTTTCTTCTTTTATCAGCAGTGTTTTGTTTACAGTGGTTTGAAGCAACTACATTCTGTAAGTGATGCATCAACAGAATTTAAAATCATTATCTCACATTATGAGTTATAATACCTGACTGAACAAGAAGAAAGTAAATAACTTGCAAGGAGGAATAAAAAGAACTTCTAGAGGAGCAGGAGATTCAATCATTGAAACACATTTCTTGGTTTTAATGCACAAGTAAATTTTGATGAATGTCCTACAAAAGTCATACTACAGATTCAACCTCTAAACTAGTTTTACTTCATAGCTTTTCAATAAAATTTCATGTCTTGCACTTTGGCCTAATACACAACACTCCTGAGTTTTGATCTGTAATATCTTTTTCGTATAACCAATACTTGCTATTTAAGGTCCTGAATCAACTCCCTCTTCTTGGGGGTGGGATGAAAGTACCGAAAGTGTTTCAAAAGAGCTTTAATGTAGCAGCAGAGATACAACCTCCCAAACAGTTCATAAACAAAAGCTCTCTCTTCATTCTAACCTACCTCCAAACTTTTCCCATACTTCACCTGCTCCTCAAGGACCTCTTTCTGCCTCTTTCTATGGCACAAAAGGACAATTCCCTCTCTCCCCCCCCC